>JAWQFJ010001045.1:95000-102500 GCA_034096865.1 Theodoxus fluviatilis | reverse complement strand
ATCTTCTCTTGGAAGGAAGGAAGAGACAGACAGAAAGACAGAGACAATCTTCTCTTGGAAGGAAGTAGGAGTTAGACAGAAAGACAGTAGCAATCTTCTCTTGAAAGGAAGTAGGAGACAGACAGAAAGACAGTAGCAATCTTCTCTTGGAAGAAAGTAGGAGACAGACAGAAAGACAGTAGCAATCTTCTCTTGGAAGAAAGTAGGAGACAGACAGAAAGACAGAGGTAATCTTATCTTGGAAGGAAGGAGGAGACATACGGAAAGAGGCAATCTTATTTTGGAATAAAGTAGAAGAGAGACAGAAAGAAATAATATTTTATTAAAAGAAAGGAGGAGACAGAGAGAAAGACAGAGGCATTCTGTCCTTGGAAGAAAGGAGGAGACAGACAGTGAGACAAAAGTATTATTTTTTTAATAAAAAGGAGACACATAGGGAGACAGATGCAATCTTCCTGTCAAAGAAAGGAGGAGACAGAGAAAGACAGAGACAGTCTTCCTGTCAAAGAAAGGAGGAGACAGAGAAAGACAGAGGCAGTCTTCCTGTCAAAGAAAGGAGGAGACAGAGAAAGACAGAGGCAGTCTTCCTGTCAAAGAAAGGAGGAGACAGAGAAAGACAGAGGCAGTCTTCCTGTCAAAGAAAGGAGGAGACAGAGAAAGACAGAGGCAGTCTTCCTGTCAAAGAAAGGAGGAGACAGAGAAAGACAGAGGCAATCATCTGTGAAAGAAAGGAGGAGACAGAGAAATACAGGGGCAATTTTCCTGTCAAAGAAAGGAGGAGACAGAGGCAGACAGAGGCAATCTCTGCCAAGACATGCCTTGCAGCAGGGGAAGTGAGGGAGAGGTCATCAGCCTGCTGTCCAATCAGTGGAGCGGTGTGACCTCCGGCCAGACAGAGTCGGCATCGAGAAAAATTTGGTTGTCATGGCAGTCGACCCGGTAGTGAAGAGGACAGGAACTACATCAGACAGCAGAATTGTTCCTCAAGAAAATGCAGTCCCTGCACTTCGTCACTATGGCAACATCACCATCAATGTTTCCTTCTTCGTTCTGCAGCGCTGATGGAACTGCCAGACAAGAAAATAGAAGGTGCCAGACGCTTTGTAGAAATTGCTGACCGTGGTCTTTGTGTCCAGTGGAAGCCAGTCGCTGCACAAATTGAGAGTGAACGTGACCTGACAGCAGTTATCTGCCCCTGCCTGTTTCGCCACGACCTGGCAAACGTGACAGCGATACTCAAATAGCCATGACGTCATTCCCCGCTCTCTCCTGATGAAGACTCCGATCTCCCATTACCTACACACAAAGAAAACTGCAAAACGGAGTAATTCATCCAGTCTTGTCTTTCATAAACATTATCCCATGTTTTGACAACCCATAAGGACAAGTACAAACGATCCCCCTACAAAAACTACACTACCACTGACATGCATTTGAAGACCAACAATTAAGAAATAGAATCATTACTAGTATACCTCCGTGCAACAAAGCAGGGAGTACAGCCAAGCACACAGGAGAGTGAAGAAGAGGAGAAGCAAAAAACAAAATACGACAGCCATAACAGCGGGTGGCGACGGAATGGTGGAGGGTAGCGACCCAGAGACAGAATTAGCTGCGACTGTCCTCCACACACTCTTCCAAGTCAGTCTTAAGTCTCGTCTCCTTCCTAAAGTCCTGTCTGTACGGGGGTTCTCCTGGCTTGCGCCGGGAAGTCAAAGGCTGCGCTCGATTTATCCGCCTGAATCCGTCGGCCGCCACGTCACCGCAGTCCCCCGTGACGTGATCGGCGAATCGACAGCTTTCGTGCCAATCGAGCGCTTTCGGCTGATCAACATGGCGGCACAATTGTGGTGTTTAGAAGAGTTACTAGACAGCGGTAGCGATGATGAGGAAATGTGCTGTCTTCTTGGTTTATGGTAAGGTTTGAGGTTATTGTGTAAATTGAACATTTTCATTACCACTACCTATGCCCTGATAAGTGACTCCTGAGGCTAGGTGCAGTCAAAGACCCTATAATAAGACCACGCACTCGAGCGATTTTCCTTTACGCAAAGGGAGGTCAGAATGTAGAGTTACGTCCCTTTGCGAGATACTTTTCAATTCGAACTTAATGCAGGATTTCTCACCGTCAACCACACATCGTGCACACAATAAAGAAAAAAAAATCGTAATCTACTTCAATTATCCAGCGGAGATTGCAGCGAGGTGACAAATTAAGGCACACATGAGTCAGCGGAGAACGAATTATCGAGTATTTTCAGTGTCGAAGCGTCACAAAACATAAACCCTAGTCTGGTCGTCGCCATCTTGGATCTTCGTTCGCCTCAGAAAACCTGAGGGCGGACTCGGCGGTCGCCGAGTGATCCGCCAGTCATGTGACCTGAACAAATCGAGCGCAACAAAAAAAACCGCCGGTGCCCCGTCTCGCCCGCCGGCGGATTCCGGCGGACAAATCGAGCGCAGCCAAAGTCCACAAAATCCGGTGGTCGTTTTCCAAAACTGTATTCACGCAATGGTCGTGCATAGCGACACAATCAGTGGTCAGCATTTCCGTAAATGCACTCCATTCTCGCGGCTCTATCCCGTGAGGACAACATCGCTGTTTTCCGCGCTCTCATACGTGCCTTCTGTCACTTTCACTTATCTCTTCGCCGCTCTCTCTCTCTCTCTCTCTCTCTCTCTCTCTCTCTCTCTCTCTCTCTCTCTCTCTCTCTCGCCCGCACTGGCTCCTTATACAGTCTTGACATGCTCCAGAGCGCTTTGGCTTTGTGTGGCTGTACAGTGGGGTGGGTAATGTGAAACGTTTTTGGAACAATTTTAGACAAGAATGAAAGACTGCTATATCGAAGAGTGGGATTAAGAAAACAGGAGTAGTGACAGGTATAAATAGTATGCATCCTTCAAAGAAAGCTTTGGTTTGGAATTTTTTAAAACTGTACTTGACATACAAAATTCAGGGATGTATATATTCGCTTTAGATGAGGAAAATACGACTTTAATAACAATAGAAGGTACGAACGTACACAAGACACTATTTGTCCTTTCTGCCAGGAAAAGAAAATCCGAGGAACATCTCCTTTTGTAGTGTTCGGCATAGCAGCAACTTCGAGCAGGATCTTTGTCAAGGTTCTTAAGTCGGGTGTCAAACATCGATGTCTGTAAATATTTCATGCAGGGAACAATTCCAATATGTCAAAAGCAATAGCCATGTACATATTTATGCATTCAATAAGATGAGAGAACAAAAATTAGGAGATTAGACATTTTAAGCTGCTGTAGCATTATTAAACAGGGATTGGAACTGAAATCATTGTGGAAAAACTGAGCACAAGGTAATGTTGGCACGGCAAAGAGCTGATGAAATTGTCGTACTATTTTCAATTGTTCGCATGCAAAGGGCCTATGGCCTCGAAATAAAGTACGGCTCAGTGTAGGTTCCACTACCTTCAAGGACTACGGGAATGCACTCCACTGTCCTCCACGTAGCTCCAACGACGCCACGTGACAGTTCCAAAGACTAATTCACCCCGATTACGTCACGTAACTAGGCAACGACAAGACCGAGGAGGCTTGGATAAGAGCTGGAAGCCAGGACCGCAGTCTAGCAGTAGCTAGAAACTCTACGGAGCGAAGCAGAAGACGGTCTTCAGAGGAAGAGCCCCCGTCGCCGAGTGTTTCGGCCCTATAATCTTCACAGCATCAGCTATCTGGGGACAATTCACGCTTGCCGCACGCACTGGACACACTTCCTTAATTGAATTCGTCATCGAATTTCACTTGAAAATCACCAATCCACCAACTCACTTCACATTCTCGAATGTGGTCAGCAGATTCTCCAAGAACGGAAGAATGGAGGGACAAAGTTTCATCTCAACGTTTCATGACGACTTCCGAGGCAATGTACACGCACTGCACACCGCACAATGTCTACCGTCTAACCTTCCAAATGACTGCAAACCTGCCAGAAGACTGCAAATCTGCCAGAAGACTGCAAATCTACCAAAAGACTGCAAATCTACCAAAATACTGCAAATATACTAAAAGACTGCAAATCTACCATAAGACTGCAAACTTACCAAAACGACTGTAACCTTACCCAAAGACTGCAAACCCACTAAATGACTGCAAACCTAGCAAAAGACTGCAAACCTAGCAAAAGACTGCAAACCTACAAAACAACTGCAAATCTACCGAAAGTCTGCAAACCTACCAAAAGACTGCAAACCAACGACCATTTCACACGCAAGACCATGGCGTACACAAAACAGTTTGTTCCAGACATAATCAAACCAACTGTCACTGACTGCTTTGCAGCCAGGCGTAGATTGCCAACTGTCACTGACTGCTTTGCAGCCAAGCGTAGATTGCCAACTGTCACTGAATGCTTTGCAGCTAGGCATACATTGCCAACTGTCACTGACTGCTTTGCAGCCAGGCATGGATTGCCAACTGTCACTGACTGCTTTGCAGCCAGGCGTAGATTGCCAACTGTCACTGACTGCTTTGCAGCTAGGCATAGATTACCAACTGTCACTGCTCTGCAGCGAGGGGTAGACTGCCAACTGTCACTGACTGCTTTGCAGCTAGGCATAGATTACCAACTGTCACTGCTCTGCAGCGAGGGGTAGACTGCCAACTGTCACTGACTGCTTTGTAAAAAGGCGTAGACTGCAGCTGTCACAAAGCGTGTGAACACTATGAGTGACCGCTCCTCCCAAACTGGGTCGCTTGGACACTGTGGTCAAATCGAAGATACGGCCAAAATTCATCCAAGGGTGTCACTCCAGCAATATTGAGATTTCACTCGATTCAGAAAACTGAATTATTCTTACATATACTCCAAAAATTTCAGATTTTTAATCCACCGCAAAATGAATATATTTTTGGAATCCCTTCCACTGATGGGCCACACTAGTGGACTCGTCCGAAAGGGGTGCGATGTTGGTCGTCTAATTTGCTGTGACTCCCACACAGAGTGACAACCAAATTATTACGTGCTCGCTAGCTCACATACGCAATATTGGACGGTTAGTCCGTCCACAGAATGACAATAAAGTGTGAATAATTGACAAACTGATGTGTACACAATGCGTTTTCAGCTGAGTTGGGTTACGATGAATATTATATTTGCAGCAGTCGTCAAGGCGATTGTGACTGTTTCGAGCGTAAACGCCTAAGTAAAAACGCAGCCAATCAAATGCAGAGGGCCGCCAGCAGAGCGGGGTCCGCACCCCTCTCCTCGGACGAGCCCACTAGTGTGGCCCATCAGTGGAAGGGATTCCTTTTTTACTTTAGATATGCATTGCAAATTCAGTGTGGAAAAAACTTCGTCTACTTGCGTAACCGCCCCTCCCCCCACTCCCCATTCCCCTCCCCCTCCCATCTCTCTTCCCCATCCCCCTTCCCCTTCCCTCTACCCCACATCATCTTCACAACGCTTCTGTCACACTCTCAAACAGACCGGTCTGTCATCACCTCCGCCGAGGAGATGATGTTTTACCCTTGACTCTTTTGTTAGTTATTCAGCAAAATAACTTTTGTTAGTTATTCAGCAAAATAACTTTTGTTAGTTATTCAGCAAAATAACTTTTGTTAGTTATTCAGCAAAATAACTTTTGTTAGTTATTCAGCAAAATAACTTTTGTTAGTTATTCAGCAAAATAACTTTTGTTAGTTATTCAGCAAAATAACTTTTGTTAGTTATTCAGCAAAATAACTTTTGTTAGTTATTCAGCAAAATAACTTTTTTAGTTATTCAGCAAAATAACTTTTGTTAGTTATTCAGCAAAATAACTTTTGTTAGTTATTCAGCAAAATAACTTTTGTTAGTTATTCAGCAAAATAACTTTTGTTAGTTATTCAGCAAAATAACTTTTGTTAGTTATTCAGCAAAATAACTTGTGAAAATTCAAAACGGATCCTGATACAATGTGGTGGAATGTCAGTGTTTCACAAAAAAAAACCAATCGATTACATTTTCGAGGTTATATGTTATCTCGTTTTGGAATTAAAACCAAACAGAAATATATGATCACTCATCACGAGGTTGATGACGTCAAACTATTGATGACACAGGCCATGGAAGGGTAGGTGTGGCTAGCAGGACATCCTACCTGGATTGATGACACAGGCCATGGAAGAGTAGGTGTGGCTAGCAGGACATCCTGCCTGGATTGATGACACAGGCCATGGAAGGGTAGGCGTGGCTAGCAGGACATCCTGCCTGGATTGATGACACAGGCCATGGAAGGGTAGGTGTGGCTAGCAGGACATCCTGCCTGGATTGATGACACAGGCCATGGAAGGGCATTGGTGGTTTGCTTGCCTGCCTTGATGACACAGGCCATGGAAGGGCAGTGGTGGTTTGCTTGCCTGCCTTGATGACACAGGCCATGGAAGGGCAGTGGTGGTTTGCTTGCTTGCCTGCCTTGATGACACAGGCCATGGAAGGGCAGTGGTGGTCTGCTTGCCTGCCTTGATGACACAGGCCATGGAAGGGCAGTGGTGGTTTGCTTGCCTGCCTTGATGACACAGGCCATGGAAGGGCAGTGGTGGTCTGCTTGCCTGCCTTGATGACACAGGCCATGGAAGGGCAGTGGTGGTTTGCTTGCCTGCCTTGATGACACAGGCCATGGAAGGGCAGTGGTGGTCTGCTTGCCTGCCTTGATGACACAGGCCATGGAAGGGCAGTGGTGGTCTGCTTGCCTGCCTTGATGACACAGGCCATGGAAGGGCAGTGGTGGTCTGCTTGCCTGCCTTGATGACACAGGCCATGGAAGGGCAGTGGTGGTTTGCTTGCCTGCCTTGATGACACAGGCCATGGAAGGGCAGTGGTGGTCTGCTTGCCTGCCTTGATGACACAGGCCATGGAAGGGCAGTGGTGGTTTGCTTGCCTGCCTTGATGACTCAGGCCATGGAAGGGCAGTGGTGGTTTGCTTGCCTGCCTTGATGACACAGGCCATGGAAGGGCAGTGGTGGTTTGCTTGCCTGCCTTGATGACACAGGCCATGGAAGGGCAGTGGTGGTTTGCTTGCCTGCCTTGATGACACAGGCCATGGAAGGGCAGTGGTGATCTGCTTGCCTGCCTTGATGACACAGGCCATGGAAGGGCAGTGGTGATCTGCTTGCCTGCCTTGATGACACAGGCCATGGAAGGGCAGTGGTGGTCTGCTTGCCTGCCTTGATGACACAGGCCATGGAAGGGCAGTGGTGGTTTGCTTGCCTGCCTTGATGACACAGGCCATGGAAGGGCAGTGGTGGTCTGCTTGCTTGCCTTGATGACACAGGCCATGGAAGGGCAGTGGTGATCTGCTTGCCTGCCTTGATGACACAGGCCATGGAAGGGCAGTGGTGGTTTGCTTGCCTGCCTTGATGACACAGGCCATGGAAGGGCAGTGGTGGTTTGCTTGCCTGCCTTGATGACACAGGCCATGGAAGGGCAGTGGTGGTTTGCTTGCTTGCCTGCCTTGATGACACAGGCCATGGAAGGGCAGTGGTGGT
>JAWQFJ010001045.1:87500-92500 GCA_034096865.1 Theodoxus fluviatilis | reverse complement strand
ACACACACACACACACACACACACACACACACACACAAACACACTCACACATACACACACACGCACGCGCGCACACCACACACGCACGCACACACACACACAAACGGACGCACACACACACACACACACACACACACACACACACAGACACACGCACACACACACACACACACACGCACGCACACGCACACATACACATACACACATACACATACACACACACACACACGCGCGCGCGCGCGCGCACACACACACACACATACACAGACACACACACTCACACACACACATACACATACACAGACACACACACACACACACACACACACACACACACACACACACACACACACACACACACACACACACACTGTTACAGGACAGGGCTCAGAAGTACTTTAACTGATATGTTGTCTAGGGGAACACATGACAATCCTGTAACATTTACTCAACTTCCCTGCTGTTACGAACACACAGGACAACAGAGAAGGTGAGAACAGATAGATAAAGTTCAAATAATTTAATAATAATTGAATGACGGGTAATGGTCCTTAATTATGTAATCAATCCTAAGTTAGCCAGCCAGCCTATATTAAAAGTTTCACTTATCTGAGAAGAGAGTTCAATAATGATGAAGGAGTCAGGGCTGTTGACGTTGGTGTCTGTTGTTCAACGGCAGACTTGACGATGGTACCAGGAGTGGTCCTTGTTGCCACTAGGATCTCGAGCGTGGAGGGTGATGGTTGTGGCTCAGCAGGTCAAGCTCCCCCCACATAGACGTGAGGAATGCATCAGGGTCCAAAAGTTCAAACACACAGAGCACATGGATTTTAGTTCACCAAACAGTTTTCAGTGGAGGAAAACATACTTCAAACACAATGGATTGCCATGACTTTGCAATCCAGTCGGACGGCAGTTCATCCGTTAGACAGGAGACGAGGCTATCAGCAGGCGAGCGGATCGTCCGCTCCCTCGAGGACCCAGAGTCCATCCTCTCTCTTTCCTTATCTCTCCCTCTCCATCTCTCACTCAAATTTCTCCAGCGAGAGAAAACCCGTCCTTCTTCTCTCAAGATCAAAATCACGTCTATCGTCTCCCTCCTGATGACGTTGCACTCCCTCTTAAAATGACGCCGTCAAGCCATATGACGTAGTCCGTCCACAGCGACAATATTGCGAGAGAAATATTCTATCTCTCTCTCTCTCTCTCTCTCTCTCTCTCTCTCTCTCTATCTCTGCACCAGGCATGGCTGATTTTATCATGGCTACGGTTATTTGAGGCTGGCTGGTTCTTATACATTTTCCTATGAGTTGTCTTAATTAAAATAACAATATCTCCACAACACCCATAGTGAAATGACATCCTCGTCACACCTCCTTCCCTCAAAGAGAAAAATTTTATGAGATGAAATTTTTCATAATTATTATTAATAAACACATCATCACCAGCAGGAATACTATTTTGACTCCATAAGAATATAGAAACTAAGAACTACTACATTTCCCCATAAAGGAATGAACAACATACTAAATTCCGTGTTAGTTTAAAGAACCCTTAGATTTAACACGGCTGAAAGACCTCAAACAGACTGAATGAACATATGGACAGATAGAGCCATATGATCTATCACACTCCAAAACAACGATGCTCGGCACGATATACCCACAACAACAGGCACTCAAGCACCTCAGGCCTCCTTCTCGTGGCGACTCTTACAGGTCACATATACTCAGCTAACAAGCGTATCATGGAGAAAATGTGGGTCAGTCCCAACACCGCTCCACTGGAGATAAATCTCACGATGCTAAGAAAACGAACTTGAAGCAACTCCACAACAAAACAGAAATACCGTTTGCACAAGTCATTAGACCACTGAACAAAATAGACGACTAATATATCAAACTCTACCATTCCCCAACCTGTGTTCACGACAACAACACCGTTAAAAACGATGTGTATAAACTATGACCACCAGAAATGCTGTGTGCTAACTGAGCAGTGAGGATATCTGCCCAATGTCAACAGCTCGTAGTGAAAACACTAGCATTCTCTCACTATTTCATCCATCTCTCGAAGTTCAGATCGCTTTTTCCTTTTTCTCCAGTCATACTCTCTCGCTGTCTCGCCTCTCCTCGATTCTCTACAGCATATGTGATAGCTTCCATCACTTCCTCTCTATCATCACTCAGGAAAGAAAACACACTCATGTGCTTCTCCTTGAATCTCTTCCTGGCTCTCTGACTGATTTGTTTACAGTGCTCCTCCAGGGAAGACAACTCTACATTCTCTAGACTAGACTCACAGTGTTCTAGCAGTGGCACTGACAGACTACTACCAATGTGGCAAGCCACTACAGTTTGACTGCCCTCTGAACCCTCGTCAGCACACACTGACCTCTTTTGGCAAACTTTCTTCACATCAGCCAGCATACTTTCATTCTCACTTTCTCCTAGTGCAGTGATCTCACTTTCCCCTTTTTCGCTCATCTCCAACTTTGCTGTCACACATGCCACTCGCTCTCGCTGTTCGTTCTCGTGGAACTTCTTCAGCATGTTGATGTGGCACAGCCGACTTTTCTTTCGACTGTCAGGCGTGCTGAGGACATAAGTCACATCACCCCTCTTTTCCACACTTGTCTCCACACAAGACTCAGGCGTTTTCCACAACATGACACACGACAGCGGATGACATTCACTCTGCATCCTTCTCCTGTCTCTGGCTCTGTCTCTGTCTCTGACTTTATCTCTGTCTCTGACTATGACTCTGTCTCTGACTCTGACTCTGTCTCTGTCTCTGACTCTGACTCTGTCTCTGTCTCTGACTTTGTCTCTGTCTCTGACTATGACTCTGTCTCTGACTCTGACTCTGACTCTGTCTCTGTCTCTGTCTATGTCTCTGTCTCTGACTCTGTCTTTGTCTCTGACTCTGACTTTGACTCTGACTCTGACTCTGTCTCTGTCTATGTCTCTGTCTCTGACTCTGACTTTGACTCTGACTCTGACTCTGTCTCTGTCTCTGACTCTGTCTTTGTCTCTGTCTCTGTCTATGCTGTTTTTTTCATCCAGCATATCACTCAGAAAGTTGTCTTCTAGACACACTTCAGGACAATCTACTTTGGCCCTGTCTCTACCCTGAGACCTTGTGACAGCGCAACATGGGAACAGATCTGAATCTTCCTCTACTCTCTCTAGGACTGGTTCTTTCGTCATCACTGGGGATACATTCACACTCCTTCCACCCACATCATTTCCGATCAGCACATCCACTCTCGGGATAGGGAGTTCGTCACAGACCGCAACTGTGACCTCACCAGAGAACTCTCGCGTCTCTAACTCCACGGAGCTCATGGGAGCACTCCTGGCTTCCCCAAAGATCCCTGCCAAAACTACTTGGCTATTTGTGGAGATCTCCCTCATATCCCCTAGCAGACTTCGCTTCACTATGGTAATGGATGAGCCTGTATCCCTAAAAACCTTGACTGGTTTCTTGACAGAACCTACCGTCAACATGCCCTCTGACATGTATGGAAGAAAACTCTCGTCTAGAGTCTCAGTCTGTCTCTCCCTTTCCTTGTTGCTATCACTCGCTGTCAGCTGACCCTCTCTATTTTCCTGTCTTGAGGCAGACAATGTGCTAATGATTCCACCTTCATTCACTAGCTTTTCCTCTTTCTGTCTCCTCACAAATGCGACCTTTTCTACTTTCTTGGCCTTGCAATCTCTTGCAAGATGACCGGGTTTCCCGCAATTGTAGCATTTGAAGCCTCTACCCTCTGCTTGTCTCCTGTCCCCCATTCTATCAGATCTCTTCTGATCTTCTATCTCTGATTGTCGGTTGTCCTTCTTTCCCCAAAACGTTTGCAATTTCTTCTTCCCCTCTTTCTCATCGCCATGTATGAGCTGAAAATTGTCCGCCAGACATGCAGCTTTGTCTACGTTCGTCACCTCCCTTTCAATCAAATAGGTCCTCAGTTTCTCACCCACTGAATTCTTGAATTGCTCCAGGATCAGCAATTCTTGCAACTCTTCCAAAGAATCTACCCCTTCACTTTCGCACCAGCGGGAGAATTCACGTTTCAGTTTGTACGCAAACTCCCTATACGTGTCATTCTGACCACGGCAAGCTTTCCTAAATCTCTGCCTATATGCCTCAGGAGTCAAAGAATACCTCTTGAGAATTTCTCTCTTCAACACCCGATAGTTTCTTGCTTCTTCGATCGGAAGGGTATGATAGACTTCTAGAGCTCTACCAGTGAGATGGGAGCCTAGCGCCAGCGCCCAACGGTCTGTTGGCCATCTCAACTCGCTTGCACACCTCTCAAAGGCCGGAAAGTACTGGTCTACTTCTTCCTCACAAAACTTGGGAGCATCTCTGTACTGCCTGAGATCTATTACCGTGTGATCGGCCGATTGGGAAGGGACTCGTTGAAGTTTCATTCTCTCTAGCTCCAATGCCTCCCTCCCCATAGCCAGTCTTTCCTCTCTCTCCCTCCTTTCCAGATCCATTCTCATTCTCCTCTCTTCTATCTCTAAACGTCTCATTTCCTCATCCAGACCTCCATTCGACCCAGTTGGAGCTGATAGGGCGAAGGCAGTTGCACTGGTACTAACCACCTCACTCGCCTCCTTCTCAGTCAAACATCTGAGAACTCTCGCCAAGAGTTGGCCTTTATGCATTCCATCTTCTACTTCTAATCCTAACTCATTTGCAGCTGCAAGCAAACCAGATTTATCCATCTGGCATACATCTTCCACACTGAGTTCCATTTTAGAATTGTAAACGTAAAATTCTGTATGATGTAAGCTCAGGATTGTTTCACAGAAGTAACTGATTTGAACATGCAATATAGTGACTGAGGCAAATCAACTTCACATTTCATCTACCATTGCATTTGCATGAACTAGTTAATAGCACATGATCTTGGACGAAAGCCCCAAAACTGTTACAGAATAGGGTCACACAATGTAGCAGATCATGAGAGCAAAGGTTATCTGTCTAAA
>JAWQFJ010001045.1:62500-85000 GCA_034096865.1 Theodoxus fluviatilis | reverse complement strand
CATGTTTCATTGTCATGTGGTTCTTGCCATAGAAGACCCTGAGATAGCGGGAGTCTAGTAGTCACGTGGCTGACTCTCGTCCCCACTGTCATTGCAGGTCTTGGAGGAGGAGGACAGCCAGGCTTCGCACGCCCTCGATGCCGACATCGTGAGGGAGGCAGTGAAGGGGGACAAGTCGGCCTACCTGTACCCTGCAGGCCGACATGCCTACCCCTTGTGGCCCGCCTTCCTGGGCCCCCTGGGCAATCGCTATATGCTGGACCCCAAGAGGGCCAACTTCGACACCCTGGGGGGCTTCAACGTGCACGACTTCAACAAGAAGGCCTATTTTGACACGCTTGGGGGCTTCAATGTTCACGACTTCAAGAAACGCGCTAACTTCGACACGCTCGGAGGCTTCAACGTCCATGACTTCGGGAAACGTGCAAACTTCGACACGCTCGGAGGCTTCAACGTGCATGACTTCGGAAAACGTGCAAACTTCGACACGCTCGGAGGCTTCAACGTGCATGACTTCGGGAAACGCGCTAACTTCGACACGCTCGGAGGCTTCAACGTCCATGACTTCGGAAAACGCGCTAACTTCGATACACTCGGAGGCTTCAACGTGCATGACTTCGGGAAACGTGCAAACTTCGACACACTCGGAGGCTTCAACGTGCATGACTTCGGAAAACGCGCAAACTTCGACACACTCGGAAGCTTCAACGTGCATGACTTCGGAAAACGCGCAAACTTCGACACCCTGGGCGGGTTCAACGTGCATGACTTCAAGCGTTCCGTGGGCAGCTCTGCAGAGCTGGAGTCGGGGCAGGCGGGCACCGCGCTCAAGCAGCGTCTGCAGGACGCGGCCAGCACCTAGGCAGCTCCCCAGCCAAGACCCCTCCCCACCCACCCTGTCCTGGCCTCCCCAGCCTGCCCTTGGTAACCTGTGGCGGCCTTTGGGTGACCTGTGGCTGTCCTTGTGGCCGCCTTTGGGTGACCTGTGGCTGTCCTTGGGTGACCTGTGGCTGTCCTTGTGGCCGCCTTTGGGTGACCTGTGGCTGTCCCTGGGTGACCTGTGGCGGCCTTTGGGTGACCTGTATCTGTCCCTGGTTGACCTGTGGCTGTCCCTGGGTGACCTGTGGTTGTCCCTGTGGCCGCCTTTGGGTGATCTGTAGCTGTCCCTGGGTGACCTGTGGTTGTCCCTGTGGCTGTCCTTGGGTGACCTGTGGTTGTCCCTGGGTGACCTGTGGCTGTACCTGTGCGACCTGTGGCTGTCTCTGGGTGACCTGTGGCTGTCCTTGGGTGACCTGTGGCTGTCCTTGTGGCCGCCTTTGGGTGACCTGTGGCTGTCCCTGGGTGACCTGTGGCGGCCTTTGGGTGACCTGTAGCTGTCCCTGGTTGACCTGTGGCTGTCCCTGGGTGACCTGTGGTTGTCCCTGTGGCCGCCTTTGGGTGATCTGTAGCTGTCCCTGGGTGACCTGTGGCGGCCTTTGGGTGACCTGTAGCTGTCCCTGGGTGACCTGTGGTTGTCCCTGTGGCTGTCCTTGGGTGACCTGTGGTTGTCCCTGGGTGACCTGTGGCTGTACCTGTGCGACCTGTGGCTGTCTCTGGGTGACCTGTGGCTGTCCTTGGGTGACCTGTGGTTGTCCCTGGTTGACCTGTGGCTATCCCTGGGTGACCTGTGGCTGTCCCTGGGTGACCTGTGGCTGTACCTGTGCGACCTGTGGCTGTCTCTGGGTGACCTGTGGTCGCCTTTGGGTGACCTGTGGCTGTCCCTGGGTGACCTGTGGCTATCCCTGGGTGACCTGTGGCTGTCCTTGGGTGACAACAGGGTCTGGCCCGAATGCTGCTGACGCCTACCGTTTGGTGTGGAGACCCCGACCTCTGCCTCTCCCTATGGACGCACACTTCCCTCAGGCCTGGACTGGCTCTGGCCCTGGAGACTGACTTCCCTTGGCGACTGCGGTGAGGGCGAGATGGAGGGCGGGCACGGGGCTGGCGGTATTTCCAGGGCGGGCACGGGGCTGGCGGTATTTCCATGGCTGGCACGGGGCTGGCGGGTATTTCCAGGGCGGGCACGGGGCTGGCGGGTACTTCCAGGGCGGGCACGGGGCTGGCGGTATTTCCAGGGCTGGCACGGGGCTGGCGGGTATTTCCAGGGCGGGCACGGGGCTGGCGGTGTTCTCAGGGCGGGGCATCCTGGAGGAGTTCCCAGGGTGGGGCATCCTGGCGGTGTTTCCAGGGTGGGGCATCCTGGCGGTGTTTCCAGGGTGGGGCATCCTGGCGGAGTCACAGCGGACCTCCACACGGCGCTCCTGCAACGCTCGGCTTGCACTCATTCACTTCTGTCCATCAGTTTTCAAAACACTTCGCTGAGAACGTTTCATTTCGAGCGTTTTGTTTATGTGGTCATTTAATTTCTTTTAGCCAAAGCTGAGATACAAATATGTGCGGTACATTGCAATGCTTCCCCTAGCGTCGCTCTGTGGACTAGGGGTTGCCTACAGAGCAGCAGACTGCCAGGCAAAAAAGGCGCTAACGATGCCCATGTCACTCCGCATCAGAAACTACCATGGCCCGGGAAAAAACGGTTTATGCCTTGGATAATTTCAACTTCTTTTCCCAACCGAATGTGTTATTTGTCTTCTCTTTCCTCGTCTCCAGAAGACTAACGCTTTAAAAATTAATATCTATTCATTCGTCACATTTTGTCACTTGATCAATGAAGACGAGTATCACAGGTTGGTGGTTCCTCGATTAAGTGAGGAATAAATATCATTTTCAGCGAGAACCTTTTTCGGATTTTAGTTTCGGGTTGAATTTTTAAAATGCATGACATTAACAAGTTTACCAGTGTCCAAGGATGAAAGAAATGCCTCTTTAGGTTTTCCGCGCGCTGCAACCAATCTTCAGTGACATCCAATGAAATGTTCTGTTGTTTTTGAGCACACCTGATGATCATATCTAAGTTATTGTCTCTTGTGATACAAAGGTGTGGTTTTATCCAAATCACTGATACATGCGTTTGGAGCGAATAAAAACCGTTTGCCAAGACTATAATTTCTGTGTTATTTGTCTGTCTTGGTGATGTCATTGTGCCTCTCATCAACACCTTGGAAGATTTACAAATGTGGGATTCCTGCCGCTCCATATTCGCCTTGCTCTTCCTTGACACCGGGAAAGTTCGACCTGCCTTTAAAAGTCCCGTCGCAAAACTTTGAATTTCAACCAAGATAATCGTCTGCTGCATCAGGAAACAAGAAAACACAATTTAGTATTCCCAAAACCCTACATATGCATACTTTCAGTTTCTTTTTTAAAAATAATTATAAATATTTCGATATTCTATCTTTCCCAAATATATATCGCTCGCTAAAATTTGTTTTGAGTTTTTTTTCTCGATTGGAAATGCACACACGTGTCAGGGGCGGCCAGTTGTTGGCGACTCGGGAGCAGCCCTGGACAGCAAGAGGAAGACCCTGGACAGCAAGATGGAGACCCGGGACAGCAAGAGGAAGATCCTGGACAGCAAGAGGAAGACCCTGGACAGCAAGAGGAAGACCCTGGACAGCAAGACCCTGGACAGCAAGAGGAAGACCCTGGACAGCAAGATGGAGACCCTGGACAGCAAGAGGAAGATCCTGGACAGCAAGAGGAAGATCCTGACCAGCAAGATGGAGACCCTGGACAGCAAGAGGAAGATCCTGGACAGCAAGACCCGGGACAGCAAGAGGAAGACCCTGGACAGCAAGAGGAAGACCCTGGGCAGCAAGAGGACCACCCTGGACAGCAAGAGGAAGACCCTGGACAGCAAGAGGAAGACCCTGGACAGCAAGAGGAAGACCCTGGACAGCAAGAGGAAGACCCTGGGCAGCAAGAGGAAGACCCTGGGCAGCAAGAGGAAGACCCGGGACAGCAAGAGGAAGACCCTGGACAGCAAGAGGAAGACCCTGGACAGCAAGAGGAAGACCCTGGACAGCAAGAGGAAGACCCTGGACAGCAAGAGGAAGACCCTGGACAGCAAGAGGAAGACCCTGGACAGCAAGAGGAAGATCCTGGACAGCAAGACCCGGGACAGCAAGAGGAAGACCCTGGACAGCAAGACCCGGGACAGCAAGAGGAAGATCCTGGACAGCAAGACCCGGGACAGCAAGAGGAAGACCCTGGACAGCAAGAGGAAGATCCTGGACAGCAAGACCCGGGACAGCAAGAGGAAGATCCTGGACAGCAAGACCCGGGACAGCAAGAGGAAGACCCTGGACAGCAAGAGGAAGATCCTGGACAGCAAGACCCGGGACAGCAAGAGGAAGACCCTGGACAGCAAGAGGAAGACCCTGGACAGCAAGAGGAAGACCCTGGGCAGCAAGAGGAAGACCCTGGGCAGCAAGAGGAAGACCCTGGACAGCAAGAGGAAGACCCTGGACAGCAAGAGGAAGACCCTGGACAGCAAGAGGAAGACCCTGGACAGCAAGAGGAAGACCCTTGACAGCAAGAGGAAGACCCTGGGCAGCAAGAGGAAGACCCTGGGCAGCAAGAGGAAGACCCTGGACAGCAAGAGGAAGACCCTGGGCAGCAAGAGGAAGACCCTGGACAGCAAGAGGAAGACCCTGGGCAGCAAGAGGAAGACCCTGGGCAGCAAGAGGAAGACCCTGGACAGCAAGAGGAAGACCCTGGACAGCAAGAGGAAGACCCTGGACAGCAAGAGGAAGACCCTGGACAGCAAGAGGAAGACCCTGGACAGCAAGAGGAAGACCCTGGACAGCAAGAGGACCACCCTGGACAGCAAGAGGAAGACCCTGGACAGCAAGAGGACCACCCTGGACAGCAAGAGGAAGACCCTGGACAGCAAGAGGACCACCCTGGACAGCAAGAGGAATACCCTGGACAGCAAGAGGAAGACCCTGGGCAGCAAGAGGAAGACCCTGGACAGCAAGAGGAAGACCCTGGACAGCAAGAGGAAGACCCTGGACAGCAAGAGGAAGACCCTGGGCAGCAAGAGGAAGACCCTGGACAGCAAGAGGAAAACCCTGAACAGCAGGATGAAGACCCTGGACAGCAAGAGGAAGACCCTGGGCAGCAAGAGGAAGACCCTGGGCAGCAAGAGGAAGACCCTGGACAGCAAGAGGAAGACACTGGACAGCAAGAGGAAGACCCTGGACAGCAAGAGGAAGACCCTGGACAGCAAGAGGAAGACCCTTGCAACCCCTGGCTGAATAGGGATAGATGCGAACGGCACAGAACACACAAGGAAGATATGAACCAACAACTGTTTGATCACAGAAAAAAACCACAGAGTAAACGCCAGACACTGCTGACCGCGAATACAAAACCACTAACAAAACGACAACTTACATCTGTATATATATTTTCGCTGTCTGTGTGTGTGTCTGTGTGTCTGTGTGTGTGTGTGTGTGTGTGACACTCATACGTTTCCACAGTTTTATTCCGATCGACTTGAAATTTGGTATGGGGTTAGGTGTGGACCGGGGTCAGGTCAACGTGGGGTTAAAAAAATGGTGTTGCCATGGTAACCGGAAGTGGGCACAAACAAGATGGCCGCCGAAAACTCAAAGTGCTCCAATTTGACCGAAATTTGGTGTGTAGGTAGGTATAGTCAGATGATGAAGATCTGTCCAAAAAAAATTTGGTTGTCATGGTTACGTCACGATAAAAACAAGATGGCGGCTGAAGAATTTGGACGACTGTGTCGAAGGCGGCGAAGCCGCCTGAGACACAGGAGTTCCCATCGACTTGAAACTTGGAATGGGGTTAGGTGTGGGCCAGGGTCAGGTCATGGTGGGATTAAAAAATGGTGTTGCCATGGTAACCGGAAGTGGGCACAAACAAGATGGCCGCCGAAAACTCAAAGTGCTCCGATTTGACCGAAATTTGGTGAGTGGGTTGGTACAATCGAATGATGAAGATCTGTGAAAAAAAATGTTGGTTGTCATGGTTACGTCACGAGAAAAACAAGATGGCGGCTGAAGAATTTGGACGACTGTGTCGAAGGCGGCGAAGCCGCCTGAGACACAGGAGTTCCCATCGACTTAAAACTTGGTATGGGTTAGGTGTGGGCTGGGGTCAGGTCATGGTGGGATTAAAAAATGGTGTTGCCATGGTAACCGGAAGTGGGCACAAACAAGATGGCCGCCGAAAACTCAAAGTGCTCCTATTTGACCGAAATTTGGTGTGCGGGTTGGTAAAGTCAGATGATGAAGATCTGTGAACAAATTTTTCGGTTGTCATGGTTACGTCACGAGAAAAACAAAATGGCGGCTGAGGAAACAATGGACGACTGTGTCGAAGGCGGCGAAGCCGCCTGAGACACAGGAGTTCCCGTCGACTTGAAACTTGGAATGGGGTTAGGTGTGGACCGGGGTCAGGTCAACATGGGGTTAAAAAAATGGTGTTGCCATGGTAACCGGAAGTGGGCACAAACAAGATGGCCGCCGAAAACTCAAAGTGCTCCGATTTGACCGAAATTTGGTGTGCGGGTAGATAAAGTCAGATGATGAAGATCTGTGAACAAATTTTTTGGTTGTCATGGTTACGTCACGAGAAAAACAAAATGGCGCCTGAGGAAACAATGGACGACTGTGTCGAAGGCGGCGAAGCCGCCTGAGACACAGGAGTTCCCATCGACTTAAAACTTGGTATAAGGTTAGATGTGGGCCGGGGTCAGGTCATGGTGGGATTAAAAAAAGGTGTCGCCATGGTAACCGGAAGTGGGCACAAACAAGATGGCCACCAAAACCTCAAAGTTCTCCGATTTGACCGAAATTTGGTGTGTGGGTTGGTAAAGTCAAATGATGAAGATCTGTGATCACATTTTTGGTTATGGTTACGTAATGAGATAAACAAAATGGCGGCTGAAGAATTTGGCTTTGTATGTGGCTGTGATGCTTTGCGCATTACCTGGCCGCGAAGCGGCTAGTCTGTATATATATTTTCGCTGTGTGTGTGTGTGTCTGTGTGTCTGTGTGTGTGTGTGTGTGTGTGACACTCATACGTTTCCACAGTTTTATTCCGATCGACTTGAAACTTGGTATGGGGTTAGGTGTGGACCGGGGTCAGGTCAACGTGGGGTTAAAAAAATGGTGTTGCCATGGTAACCGGAAGTGGGCACAAACAAGATGGCCGCCGAAAACTCAAAGTGCTCCGATTTGACCGAAATTTGGTGTGTAGGTAGGTATAGTCAGATGATGAAGATCTGTTCAAAAAAAATTTGGTTGTCATGGTTACGTCACGAGAAAAACAAGATGGCGGCTGAAGAATTTGGACGACTGTGTCGAAGGCGGCGAAGCCGCCTGAGACACAGGAGTTCCCATCGACTTAAAACTTGGAATGGGGTTAGGTGTGGGCCAGGGTCAGGTCATGGTGGGATTAAAAAATGGTGTTGCCATGGTAACCGGAAGTGGGCACAAACAAGATGGCCGCCGAAAACTCAAAGTGCTCCGATTATACCGAAATTTGGTGTGTGGGTAGATGAAACTTGGTGTGATGTTAGGTGTTGGCCGGGGTCAGGTCAGGGTGGGGTTAAAAAAATGGAGTTGCCATGGTAACCGGAAGTGGGCACAAACAAGATGGCCGCCGAAAACTCAAAGTGCTCCGATTTGACCGAAATTTGGTGTGTGGGTAGGTACAGTCGAATGATGAAGATCTGCGCAAGAATTTTTTGGTTGTCATGGTTACGTCACGAGAAAAACAAGATGGCGACTGAAGAATTTGGACGACTGTGTCGAAGGCGGCGAAGCCGCCTGAGACACAGGAGTTCCCATCGACTTAAAACTTGGAATGGGATTAGATGTGGGCCAGGGTCAGGTCATGGTGGGGTTTTAAAAAATGGCGTTGCCATGGTAACCGGAAGTGGGCACAAACAAGATGGCCGCCGAAAACTCAAAGTGCTCCGATTTGACCAAAGTTTGGTGTGTGGGTTGGTCAAGTCAAATGATGAAGATCTGTGAACAAATTTTTCGGTTACCATGGTTACGTCACGAGAAAAACAAAATGGCGGCAGAGTAAACAATGGACGACTGTGTCTCAGGCGGCGAAGCCGCCTGAGACACAGGAGTTCCCATCGACTTAAAACTTGGTATGGGGTTGGATGTGGGCTGGGGTCAGGTCATGGTGGGGTTAAAAAAAGGTGTCGCCATGGTAACCGGAAGTGGGCACAAACAAGATGGCCGCCGAAAACTCAAAGTGCTCCGATTTGACCGAAATTTGGTGTATGGGTAGGTCAAGTCAAATGATGAAGATCTGTGAACACATTTTTGGTTATGGTTACGTAATGAGATAAACAAAATGGTGGCTGAAGAATTTGGCTTTGTATGTGGCTTTGACGCTTTGCGCATTGCCTGGCCGCGAAGCGGCTAGTTTATATTATAAAAAACACTACCCACACCGCCGGACTGAAAACAAGGCCCACACATCTCGGCCCTGCCTAGCAAGGGACACACACCTCGCCCCTGCTTAGCAAGGGACACACACCTCGCCCCTGCTTAGCAAGGCCCACACATCTCGCCCCTGCTTAGCAAGGCCCACACATCTCGCCCCTGCTTAGCAAGGCCCACACATCTCGCCCCTGCTTAGCAAGGCCCACACATCTCGCCCCTGCTTAGCAAGGCCCACACATCTCGCCCCTGCTTAGCAAGGGACACACACCTCGCCCCTGCTTAGCAAGGCCCACACATCTCGCCCCTGCTTAGCAAGGCCCACACATCTCGCCCCTGCTTAGCAAGGCCCACACATCTCGCCCCTGCTTAGCAAGGCCCACACATCTCGCCCCTGCTTAGCAAGGCCCACACATCTCGCCCCTGCTTAGCAAGGGACACACACCTCGCCCCTGCTTAGCAAGGCCCACACATCTCGCCCCTGCTTAGCAAGGGACACACATCTCGCCCCTGCTTAGCAAGGCCCACACATCTCGCCCCTGCTTAGCAAGGCCCACACATCTCGCCCCTGCTTAGCAAGGGACACACACCTCGCCCCTGCTTAGCAAGGGACACACACCTCGCCCCTGCTTAGCAAGGCCCACACATCTCGCCCCTGCTTAGCAAGGCCCACACATCTCGCCCCTGCTTAGCAAGGGACACACACCTCGCCCCTGCTTAGCAAGGGACACACACCTCGCCCCTGCTTAGCAAGGGACACACACCTCGCCCCTGCTTAGCAAGGCCCACACATCTCGCCCCTGCTTAGCAAGGCCCACACATCTCGCCCCTGCTTAGCAAGGGACACACACCTCGCCCCTGCTTAGCAAGGGACACACACCTCGCCCCTGCTTAGCAAGGCCCACACATCTCGCCCCTGCTTAGCAAGGCCCACACATCTCGCCCCTGCTTAGCAAGGCCCACACACCTCGCCCCTGCTTAGCAAGGCCCACACATCTCGCCCCTGCTTAGCAAGGCCCACACATCTCGCCCCTGCTTAGCAAGGCCTACACATCTCGCCCCTGCTTAGCAAGGCCCACACATCTCGCCCCTGCTTAGCAAGGGACACACATCTCGCCCCTGCTTAGCAAGGCCCACACATCTCGCCCCTGCTTAGCAAGGCCCACACATCTCGCCCCTGCTTAGCAAGGCCCACACATCTCGCCCCTGCTTAGCAAGGCCCACACATCTCGCCCCTGCTTAGCAAGGGACACACACCTCGCCCCTGCTTAGCAAGGCCCACACATCTCGCCCCTGCTTAGCAAGGCCCACACATCTCGCCCCTGCTTAGCAAGGCCCACACATCTCGCCCCTGCTTAGCAAGGCCCACACATCTCGCCCCTGCTTAGCAAGGCCCACACATCTCGCCCCTGCTTAGCAAGGCCCACACATCTCGCCCCTGCTTAGCAAGGCCCACACATCTCGCCCCTGCTTAGCAAGGGACACACACCTCGCCCCTGCTTAGCAAGGCCCACACATCTCGCCCCTGCTTAGCAAGGGACACACATCTCGCCCCTGCTTAGCAAGGCCCACACATCTCGCCCCTGCTTAGCAAGGCCTACACATCTCGACCCTGCTTAGCAAGGCCCACACATCTCGCCCCTGCTTAGCAAGGCCCACACATCTCGCCCCTGCTTAGCAAGGCCAACACATCTCGCCCTGCTAGCAAGGCACACACCTCGCCCCTGCTTAGCAAGGCCCACACATCTCGCCCCTGCTTAGCAAGGGACACACACCTCGCCCCTGCTTAGCAAGGGACACACATCTCGCCCCTGCTTAGCAAGGCCCACACATCTCGCCCCTGCTTAGCAAGGGACACACATCTCGCCCCTGCTTAGCAAGGCCCACACATCTCGCCCCTGCTTAGCAAGGGACACACACCTCGCCCCTGCTTAGCAAGGGACACACACCTCGCCCCTGCTTAGCAAGGCCCACACATCTCGCCCCTGCTTAGCAAGGCCCACACATCTCGCCCCTGCTTAGCAAGGCCCACACATCTCGCCCCTGCTTAGCAAGGGACACACATCTCGCCCCTGCTTAGCAAGGCCCACACATCTCGCTCCTGCTTAGCAAGGCCTACACATCTCGCCCCTGCTTAGCAAGGGACACATCTCGCCCGTGCTTAGCAAGGCCCACACACCTCGCCCCTGCTTAGCAAGGCCCACACATCTCGCCCCTGCTTAGCAAGGCCCACACATCTCGCCCCTGCTTAGCAAGGCCCACACATCTCGCCCCTGCTTAGCAAGGGACACACACCTCGCCCCTGCTTAGCAAGGGACACACATCTCGCCCCTGCTTAGCAAGGCCCACACATCTCGCCCCTGCTTAGCAAGGGACACACATCTCGTCCCTGCTTAGCAAGGCCCTCACATCTCGCCCCTGCTTAGCAAGGCCCACACACCTCGCCCCTGCTTAGCAAGGGACACACACCTCGCCCCTGCTTAGCAAGGCCCACACATCTCGCCCCTGCTTAGCAAGGGACACACACCTCGCCCCTGCTTAGCAAGGGACACACACCTCGCCTCTGCTTAGCAATAATAATAATAATTTATTATATTTATAAAGCGCCTTTCCCGAGGTTCTAAGCGCGTAACATATATACATACATATACAAAATAAACATACAACACACAGTCTATACATTTAGTCATCCAGTCATAGTCAAACACAAGCTTTCAGATGTACACAGTCAGACTGACAATATACTATACAAATATTTACACAGATGTCAAGATGTACGTGGGGGTAGAGGAGGGGGGGGGGGGGGGGTTGCGGCAGGATTCTAACGAATTCACAAGTAATATTGCTGAAAAAGGTAGGTTTTGAGGTTGGATTTGAAGGAAGAGATGGAGGTAGAGTGTCGGATGTTGTGAGGGAGAGAATTCCACAGTTGAGGGCCATAGTATGAGAAAGAGCGAAAGCCATGAGTTCTACGCTTGAAGCGACCTTGGCGGAGGAGTCGGGTGTCAGCAGAAGAGTGAAGTGAGCGAGAAGGGGTGTACAGAGAGACCAGATCAGAGAGATAGGCAGGTGCAGATTCAGAGATGATGTTGTAGCAGAGACATGCAGTCTTATACTTGATACGTTCAGAAACAGGCAGCCAGTGGAGATCTTTCATGAGAGGAGTGCAGGGTTGTCGGTGACGCGCTCTAAAAATGAGGCGGGCAGCACAGTGTTGGACTTTCTGCAGAGGTTGGAGAGTAGAGTCAGGGCAGCCTATCAAAAGAGAGTTGCAATAATCTAATCTGGACAGAATGCAGGAAGTGACCAGAGTTTTAGTAGCATCTACTGTGAGAAATTTTCTGATAGAACTAATTCTTCTGATCTGGAAGTAGCAGGTCTGACATACTGCAGCTATGTGTTGTTTCATTGACATGCTAGAGTCCATGATGAAACCGAGGTTTCTGGCACTGGCAGAAAAAGAGATGTCACTAGAACCTATTGTGATAGTGGAAGGAGGAGTTGGGGTTACAGCAGTTGATCCAGAGAAGAGAAGGGCTTCAGTTTTTTCAGCGTTCAACTTTAATTTGTTTGTAGACATCCAGGACTTGATGTCAGAAGAACAGTTTTCAAAGGTATGTACCAATGCTAGGATTTCTGAAGGCTTGCATGATTGTTGGAGTTGTGTGTCATCTGCAAATAGGTGATGATTGACTGCGTGTTGTTGTATGACAGTTGATAGAGGAGTAGTGTACAGTACAAAGAGAACTGGCCCGAGCACCGAACCCTGAGGGACGCCAAAAAGCAGAGGAGAAGAAGGAGAAGATATGTTGTTGACAGACACATACTGTGTACGGTCATGGAGGTAAGACTGGAACCACTGAAGAGCTGTGGAGCGAATGCCGAAGACAGTTTCAAGACGAGACAGAAGAACACAGTGATCAATGGTATCGAAAGCGGCCGAGTTATCCAGGAGAAGCAGAACAGAGAGTTTATCATCATCCAGAGCAGAGAGAATGTCATTTACAACACGGAGCAGAAGAGTCTCGGTGCTGTGGCCAGCTCTATACGCTGACTGAAGAGGGTTGCAGAGGTCGTTAGCTTCAAGGTGAGACTGAAGCTGACTGAGGATTACTTTTTCGAGAATTTTGGAAATGAAGGGTAGATTCGAAACTGGTCTATAGTTCTTAAGCTGATTCTTGTCTAGGGAGGGCTTTTTGATCAAGGGTATGACTACAGCAGTTTTCAGGTCAGTATGAACAGAGCCGGAGGAGAGAGAGGAATTGATGAGGTTGGTAATGATAGGCAGAAATAAGTCAAGGTTTTCGTACAACAAGCAAGGCCCACACATCTCGCCCCTGCTTAGCAAGGGACACACACCTCGCCCCTGCTTAGCAAGGCCCACACACCTCGCCCCTGCTTAGCAAGGCCCACACATCTCGCCCCTGCTTAGCAAGGCCCACACATCTCGCCCCTGCTTAGCAAGGCCCACACATCTCGCCCCTGCTTAGCAAGGCCCACACATCTCGCCCCTGCTTAGCAAGTCCCACACATCTCGCCCCTGCTTAGCAAGGCCCACACATCTCGCCCCTGCTTAGCAAGGCCCACACACCTCGCCCCTGCTTAGCAAGGCCCACACATCTCGCCCCTGCTTAGCAAGGCCCACACATCTCGCCCCTGCTTAGCAAGGCCCACACACCTCGCCCCTGCTTAGCAAGGCCCACACATCTCGCCCCTGCTTAGCAAGGCCCACACATCTCGCCCCTGCTTAGCAAGGCCCACACACCTCGCCCCTGCTTAGGAAGGGACACACACCTCGCCCCTGCTTAGCAAGGCCCACACACCTCGCCCCTGCTTAGCAAGGGACACACATCTCGCCCCTGCTTAGCAAGGGACACACACCTCGCCCCTGCTTAGCAAGGCCCACACATCTCGCCCCTGCTTAGCAAGGCCCACACACCTCGCCCCTGCTTAGCAAGGCCCACACATCTCGCCCCTGCTTAGCAAGGGACACACACCTCGCCCCTGCTTAGCAAGGCCCACACACCTCGCCCCTGCTTAGCAAGGGACACACATCTCGCCCCTCCTTAGCAAGGCCCACACATCTCGCCCCTGCTTAGCAAGGGACACACACCTCGCCCCTGCTTAGCAAGGCCCACACACCTCGCCCATGCTTAGCAAGGGACACACATCTCGCCCCTGCTTAGCAAGGCCCACACACCTCGCCCCTGCTTAGCAAGGGACACACATCTCGCCCCTGCTTAGCAAGGGACACACACCTCGCCCCTGCTTAGCAAGGGACACACACCTCGCCCCTGCTTAGCAAGGGACACACATCTCGCCCCTGCTTAGCAAGGCCCACACATCTCGCCCCTGCTTAGCAAGGCACACACACCTCGCCCCTGCTTAGCAAGGGACACACACCTCGCCCCTGCTTAGCAAGGGACACACACCTCGCCCCTGCTTAGCAAGGCCCACACATCTCGCCCCTGCTTAGCAAGGCCCACACATCTCGCCCCTGCTTAGCAAGGCACACACACCTCGCCCCTGCTTAGCAAGGGACACACACCTCGCCCCTGCTTAGCAAGGCCCACACATCTCGCCCCTGCTTAGCAAGGCCCACACATCTCGCCCCTGCTTAGCAAGGGACACACATCTCGCCCCTGCTTAGCAAGGCCCACACATCTCGCCCCTGCTTAGCAAGGGACACACACCTCGCCCCTGCTTAGCAAGGCCCACACATCTCGCCCCTGCTTAGCAAGGGACACACATCTCGCCCCTGCTTAGCAAGGGACACACACCTCGCCCCTGCTTAGCAAGGGACACACACCTCGCCCCTGCTTAGCAAGGCCCACACATCTCGCCCCTGCTTAGCAAGGGACACACACCTCGCCCCTGCTTAGCAAGGCCCACACATCTCGCCCCTGCTTAGCAAGGGACACACATCTCGCCCCTGCTTAGCAAGGGACACACACCTCGCCCCTGCTTAGCAAGGGACACACACCTCGCCCCTGCTTAGCAAGGCCCACACATCTCGCCCCTGCTTAGCAAGGCCCACACATCTCGCCCCTGCTTAGCAAGGGACACACATCTCGCCCCTGCTTAGCAAGGGACGCCTGTGGCGCGGCACGGAACGGACATGGACGGGCTTTGCAGTCAGACTCCGCCTTGCCAAGAAACGCACGCGTATAGCCGTGGTGAATGCGAGATTTCATGTGCTTTTCTGCGTGATTTTTTGGTCTGTGTCCAATAGTGCACCTCATCCTTGGGACACAAATCCGTCCACAAGAGAAACTGGTAGACATAGTTTGCAAACGGTCAGGACACCTGTGCTGGAGGTCCCCAGTGTGAGGAACACAAAAACAGCGCCATTCGTCACGCAGCCATGTTGACGGCGACTTAGGCCCCCTCTGCTGCGAACGCTGCCGTCTGCCGCCTCAACTTGGTGTAGCTGCCTGCGTTTGTGAGACTCCATAGGTAAACCACTGTGAAGTGTTCCTGATCGCCAGCTGTCCTTTCAAAGCAACCTGATCTTGTGGAGTGTTGTGCCATGTGAAAGTTGCCTTTCCATGCATTTTTCACAAAGTGCATTCCCTGCAAAGTTTATAAGCCCTGTGGCCGCTTTCTAAACAAGCAGAGAGTTCCCTTCCCTGAAATGCATTAACCCCCTTTTCTGGCAGTTGCTAATTGATTTTGGATGCTGATAAAAACCGCCTTTGCCCAACGGAGTCATCAAGTTGTCTCCCCTGACGTCCCCTGGGGGCCGGGAAGTGGCAAAGTATGGATCCTGCCTTGCCACCGCTGGCGAAAGGGCGACCGTAATTTCCACGGCTTTGACGAGGCCCTGGGTCAATATTTTCGCACAGACTTGCGTTTTGAAGAAAGTACGACTCCTGGGCATTTCGCATTTTCCTTCGTCCGTCTTTCACGGGAACAATGCGCTAATGTCTGTCTGGCCCGTCTCCTCCCATGTGTTTGACCCTCGCCCCTCTCGCATCCGCGCAGTCGTCTTCCCAGCATTCAACGCTGTGGCCAGGCGTAAGCAATGCTTGTAGAATGAAGTCAAGTTACCGTTAAACAACGTAGTCTTAATCTAAACAAGATTCCGATAACACATTATTCGTCATTCTCATAACCAAATCCTCAGAACACAGTTTTAGTAGAGTACTGTCCTGAACAGTCTCATTGATAGTTTAAGCCAATATAAGGCACCATAAAATGTATATCAACTAGGAGGCAAACGTAAACTACAGAGACTTGCATTTATTTTTCCCATCTGATGGAACAGTATCTTCAATAGTAAAACAGGCTACTCCGTTAGTGTAATGAAATATTTCCGTCCAGTCTTCCGTGCCCTCTCCAAGCACATGGCTTCTGCCTTACAACGCCCTGTCTACACTGTATGAAGACTGACTCAGGAAGAATATTTCCAAGCACATGACTTCTGCCTTACAACGCCCTGTCTACACTGTATGAAGACTGAATCAGGAAGAATATTTCCAAGCACATGACTTCTGCCTTACAACGCCCTGTCTACACTGTATGAAGACTGACTCAGGAAGAATATTTCCAAGCACGTGACTTCTGCCTTACAACGCCCTGTCTACACTGTATGAAGACTGACTCAGGAAGAATATTTCCAAGCACGTGACTTCTGCCTTACAACGCCCTGTCTACACTGTATGAAGACTGACTCAGGAAGAATATTTCCAAGCACATGACTTCTGCCTTACAACGCCCTGTCTACACTGTATGAAGACTGACTCAGGAAGAATATTTCCAAGCACATGACTTCTGCCTTACAACGCCCTGTCTACACTGTATGAAGACTGACTCAGGAAGAATATTTCCAAGCACGTGACTTCTGCCTTACAACGCCCTGTCTACACTGTATGAAGACTGACTCAGGAAGAATATTTCCAAGCACATGACTTCTGCCTTACAACGCTCTGTCTAGACTGTATGAAGACTGACTCAGAAAGAGACAACTTGGACTCACAGAACCAAAGGCAGTCCCCCTCACCCACCCCCACCCCCACCCCCGTGTACTCGGAGGCATGACGCATTAACGCCAAGGTGCCCTAATCAGAGCAGTCTGACGCCGTAATCTTTACATACGGGTCTTCGTCATCTCTTGTTACACAGTGGATCACTGTGTTCCCCATCCTCCCCATTCTGGTTTTCATAATTTACGGTATACAACGTGGTGCACTCCTGTGACTGTGCATACAATACACTGATATGGCTTTCCTCAACACACACACACACTCTCACACACACACACACACACACACACACACACACACACACACACACACACACACACACACACACACATACTCACCCCCCCCCCACACACACACAGAGACACGCACATACACCCCCCCACACACACACCCACACCCACACCAACACATACACACCCACACCCACCCACACACACACTCACACACACACACACACACACACACACATAATCACACACACACACACACACACACACACGCACACACACACACACACACACACACACACACACACACACACACACACTCGCACACACACGTACTGACATGAACAGCCTCGTTCTATGTCTCCCTCAATCTCTCACTCCAAAGCATCCTCTCCCACCCTACACCTAAACGCTGTCAGCATTGTTTGTGAGGTAGACTTTTAACAGTTTCTAAATGACTGAAGATTTGTTGAGTCTTCAACAGAAATGAGTAGAGTGTTCCATATATTTTAGTATCATAAATTAACGATTCACGAAACACTTCTATGTGGAACACGGAATGATAGAGATTTGATGTCGAGAATGGTCAGAGACACGTGTTGCCTAGGCGTGAGAAAATATATCAGATGTAAGATGGAGATTGTAAAGTCAAGGTTGTCTTTGCTAACATCGTCGTTTCAAATCAGACATTCCTTTTCAAAAGAGAGCTGGTTCAGACTGAAAAGTTTTTCATTTAGAGGAATTTCAAAGTTATTCATGATAATACGTTCAGATCGCCGAATGATTCTATTGACAGAATCTTGATGGCTCTGAGACCAATGTCCCCAGATATTTAAACACTATTTTATATGAGGGGCGAGGTATGCAATGTGAACAAGTTTGCTATTTCCAATGGGAAGGAGTGCTTTTATCCTTAAAGATATGAACGACTGAATCTTGAGACTTTTAACGAGGAGCTCAAGATAGCATGTTCAAGGGTTTCACCAACAAGCGCGCCCATGAGTTTTTCTTCAGGAACATTTAGTGTCGAATTACTACGTAAACTCATGTTCACTTTTGTAGAGAAGAGAGTTTGTCGTCTTTGTTGGGGAGTTAGTTCGCGTGTTGTCTTCGGTGGGTTCAGGATCATTCCATTTTGGGTCGTCTGGGAATCTATTCTTTTTAAGTCACCATTGAGTTTGTTAAGGAGTTCCGTTAGATTGAAGGCAATACCTGTAAGAGTGGTGTTATCTGCATAAAGATCAACATCTGATTGGCAGGTTACTGTAGGTTTAACAAAGAAAAAATAGAGGGAAGTAGAGGCCCGAGAAATGAGTCTTGAGTTACGCCAGATGTGATTTTACACTCATTGAAAGTTTTCTATTTACAGAAACCTCTAGTGATCTTCCATTGAAATACGACTGAAAATTCCTGTGATGTTTCACCCCGTCCTGATACATGTGATTTTTAAAGATGGAGATTGTGTGGAACGAAATCAAATGTCATTGAAAGTCCAGAAATACTCCCCCAACAAGTTTTTCCTCATTTGTTGCAGCTTACTATTTATTTGTCATCTATGCCAAACTCACGAACAAGAACGCTTGATTCGGAATCCTGAATGATGTGCAGAATGCAATGATATGTGTGGACATTTTCAAAGAGGGAATTATGTACGTGATAGTATGTAATGTTATTTAATACGGGAAGAATATACGATAAGTAAGTTTCGATTTCTGATCTGTTTCATTAAAAAACAACTGGTTTTACTTTAATATTTTTCCACAAACAGGGGAAGCAGCAAAAGCATATGCTCAAGTTGCATATTCTAGTAACAGCTTTGTTAATTATATGATATGATTAATTTTAGCATGTTAGCACTGATTCCTTCCTCGTGTAAAGTCTGCTGTACCTGACACACTCGTACGTGCGCGCGTGCACGCTTACACGCACGCACGCATGCACGCAAACAGACACACAAACACACACACACACACACTTACACACACACACATGCACACACACACACACACACACACACACACACACACACACACACACGCACGTACAAACATAGATCAACGTTTACACGCGTTACCTCCTTTTTACACTCCACAGGCAAATATTCTTAAGTGTCGAACGCTCCGTCTGAAGGAAATTTGGACTGACGCGTCCACCGCCCCCCACCTTGTCCGACTTCCTGTGAGGGAGCGAGCGGTGCTAGGGCTTCTGTAGGGAGGCCGCCCTCAATCAACGCCTCGCCGCCAATTGTCGTCCCCGAGTGCCGGGTCAGACCCAATTACGGCGCGACTTCTCTCATTAGGGCCAGCAAACAGTCCGCCTGCCGCCGCCCCGAGTCCGCGCGCCGGGCGTCCTCTCTCCAGACCCAAGGACACCAAGGCTTTGATTACAGACACGAAGCGTCTGCACTGTAGACTCAAAGCACGAACACTTTGAACACAAAAACACGAAACGTATCTACTGCAGTCTCGCAGCACGAAAGCTTTAGAAACAGAGATACAAAACACCTGTACTCTATACTCGCAACACAAACGCTTTGGACACAGAGACACGAAACATCCGTGCTGCAGACACCAATACACAAACCCTTTGGACACAGAGACACAAAACATCCGTGCTGCAGACTCCAAGATACAAACGCTTTGGACACAAAGACACGAAACATCCGTGCTGCAGACTCCAAGATACAAACGCTTTGGACACAGAGACACAAAACATCCGTGCTGCAGACTCCAAGATACAAACGCTTTGGACACAAAGACACGAAACATCCGTGCTGCAGACTCCAAGATACAAACGCTTTGGACACAAGGACACCAAGAGTCAGAGCATCAAACGTCTCCACTCCAACCTTACAACAACTCCACTGTAGAGAGAGCACTCCAAGAGTGCAGACCTCCGCCAGGACAGCCGTAGCCTTAATAAAGATAAACTCATAACGGCAGCAAGTTCTGCTAGCCAGGCCTGACTCTACGACGTTCAGTTCATTTATTGGCTGAAAGCGATATCTGAGTGCAGAATTCGTACGTCCACGTCATCAATAGTTCGACGTGATCGACTTCGTGAAGCGCAGTAACTGCCTTTACTCTTCCAATAGACCACGTGATAGTTCCGCTGCCATCTTGGAAATGGCACATGCCCAGTACCACTGACCCGCTCCACACGTAAACAAGAGATCTCTGTGCGTAGTGAGTATATCCTTGGTGGACATTGACGATGCTCTTTCCTCTCTGTGTGACTGCGTTGGTTCAGCGTCTACGATGTGCCAAAACACTACAAAAGCCTTTGCAGGAACTTCCCTCCATCTTGCCTACAATATTAAGATCTCAGAACGATCGTGGTCCCGAGTTAGACAGTGCGAGATGTGCGATTTGAGCGACCGATTAAGACGGCCGGGTGTTTACTGCGTCACTCGGGGAGTTTCATCATCCGTTACTCGCTCTAAACCGTAACCGAGCTAATGCCAACTGTTGATGTGGGCTTTATGGAATGTGAAGAAGTACGTTTGACATGCACTGAATGGACATTCTAGTTCACTAGAAATTTTGCCTACCGGCGAAAGTGTCTCTAGCCCAGCTGACATCACGTGATGGAAGGTTTTCGTCCGAAATATGCAAATGGGGGTCACACGAGAAGCTTGTGGGATAGCCAATCTGCTCCCTGATATACGCCGTTAAAGTAGCTCTCAGACTGTTTCGCACAAAACTTTCAACTTAGGCCTACTCTTGTTGAGACAATAAACAAGTGTGAATTCGACAAAATAACATGTTTGCGTTGAAATGGAAACAGGTTTTGACACCTGAATGATTTCTGTAAAAAGTGACGATAATAATAGTATCAGAACAAACTTTTTTGGGGGCAATGCTGTAATGCGAAGGGTCAAGTATATAACGCATTAATTGCGAACTGTGCCAGAGTCAATACTGACTCGGATTCACAGAATGCTGAATGGATTGCTGAATAAAGGCTCGCGGTCAGTCTCGTCGACTGCAGCCATGCAGTGATGCCATACTACTATTTTTTAGATAAACAATATCAACAGGAAAGTCCGCGTTGGCTATTATTGTCGACTGCGGCCAACGATGTTACGAGAAGCAGTTTTAACTTGAGATCAACAACATCATGATGAACGTCAGGCCAGTGCTGTGTCACATTGTCAGTACATATTCCATCCTCGGAGCACTGGTCCGAGTCGTGGCGAACTCCATGACTTTCGCAAATGGCAGCCTTCTATCTCTCAAGTCAATAGCTTCCGTTGCTGCAGCCGATAATCGGGCAATGAAATGCCATTGTGACGGAATCAAAAGAACGATCACACCAAAATGAAGTGTCTATCTAGTAGTGATCGCATGTGTATTCTCGCTTGCGGCCATTTGAGGATAGCATCATTTACACGTAGCCTAGCAACAGCCAATGGCAATCGAGAACTACGACCATGTGATACTGCCATGTAACATGTAACGCAGGAACTATCAAGTGGTCTATTTCCAATTACATAACCTAACATTCTATTTAGGGTTGTAACTCCCAAACGATATAACAGGTAGCCCTCAAATTTTATAAATTGGTTTTAGCGTAAAACCCTGACAGTTTGGGGGGTGAACACAAATATTTTCATTTTGCACGGAGGCGAGTTAAAAAGGGGCTCGAAACACTCCGTAACACAGCTATAACAATATACGTATTCTAAATACCACCAGGGGTGGCTGCCTCTGGTCAAACGAGGAAATGGGAATCATAAGATTCGCGTCAGGGAGTAGAGATTGGGTTGGGGATTTTAAAAAGGGTACCAGCCGCTAACTCAAGCCAAGTAATACACATGAACAAGGCAATTTTTTTTCATAAAATGTATTTACCTCCTCCACTAGAGTTGAATTGGGAGAAGAAAAAAAAACCACATTCACACACACTCTTACACTGGTAATATAATGCTCGTGACACTGACCTACAAGCTGGACCCCAGCACAGAGCTTGACACAGAGTTTCTGGCTCACCAGCAGGTCGCCGCGTACTCGCGAGAATAGAAAAAACGTAGCAGGAAAGAACAGAGGCGGCAGGTTCATCCAAGGCCCTTCCTTCATCTCTCTCTCCTCTGCTTCTTCTTCTTCTGCTCTTTCTCTAACAGTCGATATATATATATATATATATATATATATATATATATATATATATATATATATATATATATATATATATATATATATATGTGTGTGTGTGTGTGTGTGTGTGTGTGCGTGCGTATGGGGGGGTGTGCGTGTCCTCTTGAAATAAGCTCACGGCTTTGAGAATATTTCTGCATGATAAAAAGGTAATTTTCGCCCCCATTAACCAAACAGTTGAAACTTGAGCTAGTATGCACGTCAGCAACCACGACTCCCACGTGCAACAACAGCATTTCATGACTAAAAGGAAACAGAAGACAATTAAGAACACAGATCAAACCCCCGCCAACAAACCAGAGAAAGACGGGCAAAACGGAGCAAAACCAACGCGGAAGACAGAACAACGGCACTGAAGCACAAAAGATAGGACCCCAGTCCTCCAAACCCATCAACAACCATCAAATGAAAAGAAAAAGGAGCAATTTACATCCGTCCTCCATAACACTGACCTTCCACCAAATGTCATCAGAACTGGTTTTGGACTGTTTGAGTTATTCTGCTGAATTACTAGTTATCTAGGGAATCAAGGGTAAAACAGTACATCCTTGTTGTGGGTAACCGGAGACCGAAAGCTGCCACACCAACAAGGACAGGAGCCACGCGTCACACAGGTGACTGCGTCACTTTACACTGGGGTGCATGTCACACAGGTGACTGCGTCACTTTACAGTGGGGTGCATGTCACAGAGCTGACTGCATCTCTTTACACTGGGGTGCATGTCACACAAATGACTGCATCACTTTACACTGGAGT
>JAWQFJ010001045.1:32500-57500 GCA_034096865.1 Theodoxus fluviatilis | reverse complement strand
TTGTTGTATTTTGTTGTAGTACATTTGCTGTTGTATTGTACTTGTTGTATGAACCTGTTGTTGTATTGCATCTGTTGTTGCATTGCACTGGTTATTGCAGTGTAATAGTTCTTACATTGCATTTGTCGTTGTATTGCACGTGTTGTATTGTAATTGTTGTCATATTGCACGTTTTGGAGTATTGGTCTAGTTGTATATATACTAGTGTTGTATTGTGAGTATTGTTATACTATATGTGTTGTAGTACTGTTGTATTGTTCTTGTTGTTGTATTGCACTTGTTGCTGTATTGTACATGTTGTTGTATTGTACTTGTTGTTGTAGTATACTCGTTGTTGTACTGCACGTGTTATTGTATTGTACATACTATTGCAGTGTGCTTGTCGTTGACATTATGCTTATGTTGTATTGTACTTATTGTATTGTGCTTTGTGCATTGTACTTGTTGTATTGCAATTACTGTTTGTTTTTATTTGTTTGTGGTTATGTTGCCCTTGTTGTTTTGCACTTGCTGTTGCATTGTACTTGTTGTTGTATTGCACTTGTTGTTGTATTGCACTTGTTGTTGTATTGCACTTGTTGTTGTATTGCACTTATTATTGTATTGTACTAATTGTTGTATCGTTCTTGTTATATTGTATGTATAATATATTTATATTGCGCGCACTTCCAGCCCAAAGGCTGCTCAGTGGCGCATGCACACTCAAAAAAATGTCACAAATTTTCCATAGTTCGAGGATGTCTCTAGTAGGGATCGACTAGGATCCCCTAGTCAGCAAGACGCGCTTGGCGGAAAAGGCACGTCTTGAGGCTTCCTCTGAAGTTCTTCTGCTTTGGCTCCAGACGCAACGCCTCTGGCAGTTGATTCCATAGGACTGGTGCAGCAGAGCGGAAAGCTCGATCCCCCGACGAAGACCTTGTCGGCGGCACCCTGAGGAGATGAGAAGCACCAGACCTCAGATTTCTAGGGGGGCAGTGTCGGGAGAGCAGCTGCTGCAGGTACAATGGGGCGGTAGGAATGGTCTGGCAGCACTCGAAGGTTTTAGTGAGGATCTTGAAGGCTATACGCTGCCTAACAGGAAGCCAGTGAAGTTTGTGGAGCAGTGGTGTCATTCGACAGTCCTTCCTGCCTCCAAGGATGAGGCGCGCTGCTCTGTTCTGGATGACCTGGAGTCGATCCAGGTGTTTTGATGGAATGCCGTACAATACAGCATTCCCGTAGTCAAGCCTGGATAGGACCAGACTGGTGACAAGAGTCTTGATGACAGGCTGCGTCAGGTATTTCCTAATCTTGCTGATGTTTAGCAGATGGAAATTGCATGTCTGGCACACACGTGTAATATGGCAGGAGAAGTCCATCTCGGAGTTAAACACGACTCCGAGATTGCGGGCTAATTTTGTTGGAGTGACGATGCTGTCACCTATCCGCAGACTGACCTGATCCATTTTCTGAAGCTGTTGCCGGGTTCCCAAAATGAGGAACTCTGTCTTGTCATCATTCAGCTTCAGCAGATTCGATGACATCCACTCCCTGATGTCAGTGACACACTTGTGCAGTCGCTGCACTGATGTTGCAATTTGGTCATGGTTTGCACTGACGTAGAGTTGGTTGTCGTCAGAGTACATGTGGAACGGGATCTCATGTTTTCTCATGATATCTGCAACAGGCAGGATGTAAATGGTGAAGAGCAGCGGTCCGAGGACGGAGCCCTGTGGTACGCCGCACTCCAGGATCCCCGGTGATGACGTGGCGTTGTTCACTTGCACGCACTGCATGCGCTCACTGAGATAGGATCTAAACCATGATAGGGCCACTCCTTTGATCCCAATCCTTTCTTCTAGTCTCTTTAACAACATCTGGTGGTCGATGGTGTCAAAGGCTGCTGAGAGGTCCAGCATGATCAAGAGCATGATCTTCCTCTCGTCCATTGCCATCATGATGTCATTGTGGATTTTAATGAGCGCCGTCTCTGTGCTGTGGTGCGGTCTGTAGGCTGACTGGAAGGGCTCAAAGAGGCTGTTTTCGGAAAGATGTTGAGTCAGTCTGCGTGCAACCACCTTTTCCAATACCTTTGAGAGAAAGGAAAGATTGGATACAGGTCTGTAATTAGTCAGAATTTCCTTGTCGAGGGATGGTTTCTTCAAGAGTGGGAATATGATGGATTTCTTGAAGGCAGTTGGAAATTCTCCTGTGGAGAGGGAGGTGTTTATGATGTGAGTGATGGAATTGATCAAGTGTGGTAGTAGCTTCTTCAACAACCATGTAGGGATGACGTCGAGAGGGCAGCTCTTAGACGGAGCTCTTTCTACAACTGCCTTGACCTCGGTGGCAGATGTCTGCTGGAGGATGGAAAGTTCTGGTGGTATGTTGCCTGCATTGTCTTCGCATACGAAAGCGCGACCTTGATCGAGCTTTCGCCGAATCGTCTCAACTTTCTGAGCGAAGGAAGTGGCGAAGTCGCTGCACAGTTGCGAGTCACTAGAATGTGAGGGGAGTTCTTCTGTGCGCCGCCCATCCAAAAGGGTCTTGACGCATCTGTGCAGATCCTTCGGATTGCGCGATTTGCCTTTGACGCTCTCTTGGATGAAGCAGGTCTTTGCTCTGATGATACACCGATTGAGCTTTGTCCTTGCCTCTTTGTAGAGTTGTCTGTGGATCTCGAGGCGTGTAGATCGCCATCGCGCCTCGGTTTTTCTGCATTCTCTTTTCAGTCTTCTTGCTTCGTCTGTGTACCAAGCTGTGTTAGGACGAACGACAACTGTCTTTTTCTGCAGTGGTGCGTGAGAGTCCAGGCAGGAAGTAAGTACTGCTTGGAGGATTTCTACCTGTTTATCCACAGATTCTGTCTCCTTCACTTTTCCGAGAACATCGTGACCCCCAATGTCGGAGGCAAAAAGGTCAATGTCAATAGCTTTTGTTTTGCGGAAGGTCATATGTTTTTTGACCGCAGAGGGTTTCTTCGCTTGAATTGTACAGAATATGCTGTAGTGATCCGATAGCATGTGCTGTCGTACTTGTACATTTTGCAGCAACTGGCTTTCCTCGGACCTTGTCACAAGCAAGTCTAGAGTGTGACCACGGTCATGCGTTGCTTCCTGCACGTGCTGTGTCAGGTTTGCTGACTCGAGAATATCCTTGAACCGAACACTTGTTGGGTCACTGGGGTCATCGCAATGAATGTTAAAGTCTCCTAACAGCAAGAGGTAGCCGGGTGCAAGCAATACCCCGTTGAGCAGGGCGCTTAGCTCAGCGAAGAAGTCCCGATTTTGTGGGGGACGGTAGAGGAGCACGATTCGAGTCACTGCACCACTGTGTTGCATTGTTGCTTCGAGCACCTCAAGACTAGCATAAGCTTTGAAGTTGACCTGTTTGATATCCAGCGATGCTTTGTAGATCAGGGCAACGCCTCCACCTTTTTTCACCTTTCTGTTGACGTGTAAAATGTTGTAGTTTACAGGTACCAAGCTGTTTATGACTGACTGATCACAGGGCTTCAGCCATGTTTCTGTCAAGGCAAGGACGTCGATGTCGTTTTCAAGGTTGTAGGCATGGATGACATCGGCTTTTGATTTTACAGATCTGGCATTTAGCAGGCAGATGTTGAAGGATCTGATATTCTCCGGATCGTCGATAATTGTCGTGGAATCATGGATCTTTATCAAGTTCCTGTGGTCGACACCTGCGTATTTCCAGAAAGCCTTGCGACAAGTGAGACTACAATTGCTGTTCGTTTTTATTTGTTATTGTATTGTACTTATTGTTGTATTGTAATTATTGCTGTTTTGCACTTGCTGTTGCATTGTACTTGCTGTTGCATTGTACTTGTTGTTGTATTGCACTTGTTGTTGTATTGCACTTATTATTGTATTGTACTAATTGTTGTATCGTTCTTGTTATATTGCAATTGCTGTTCTTTTTTATTTGTTATTGTATTGTACTTATTGTTGTATTGTAATTATTGCTGTTTTGTACTTGTTGTTGTATTGCACTTGTTGTTGTATTGTACTTGTTGTTGTATTTTACTTATTGTTGTTTGTACTTGTTGTTATATTGTATTTGTTGTTGTATTGCACTTGTTGTTGTATTGCACTTGTTGTTGTATTGCACTTATTATTGTATTGTACTAATTGTTGTATCGTTCTTGTTATATTGCAATTGCTGTTCGTTTTTATTTGTTATTGTATTGTACTTATTGTTGTATTGTAATTATTGCTGTTTTGTACTTGTTGTTGTATTGCACTTGTTGTTGTATTGTACTTGTTGTTGTATTTTACTTATTGTTGTTTGTACTTGTTGTTATATTGTATTTGTTGTTGTATTGTACTTATTGTTGTATTGTACTTATTGCTGTTTTGTACTTGTTGTTGTATTGCACTTGTTGTTGTATTGTACTTGTTGTTGTATTGCACTTGTTGTTGTATAGTACTTGTTGTTGTATTGTACTTATTGCTGTTTTGTACTTGTTGTTGTATTGCACTTGTTGTTGTATAGTACTTGTTGTTGTATTGTACTTATTGCTGTATTGTACTTGTTGTTGTATTGCACTTGTTGTTGTATTGTACTTGTTGTTGTATTGTACTTATTGCTGTTTTGTACTTGTTGTTGTATTGTACTTATTGCTGTTTTGTACTTGTTACTTGTTGTTGTATTGCACTTGTTGTTGTATTGTACTTGTTGTTGTATTGTACTTATTGCTGTTTTGTACTTGTTGTTGTATTGCACTTGTTGTTGTATTGTACTTGTTGTTGTATTGCACTTATTGCTGTTTTGTACTTGTTGTTGTATTGCACTTGTTGTTGTATTGTACTTGTTGTTGTATTGTACTTATTGCTGTTTTGTACTTGTTGTTGTATTGCACTTGTTGTTGTATTGTACTTGTTGTTGTATTGTACTTATTGCTGTTTTGTACTTGTTGTTGTATTGCACTTGTTGTTGTATTGTAATTATTGCTGTATTGTACTTGTTGTTGTATAGTACTTGTTGTTGTATAGTACTTGTTGTTGTTGTCACGAGCTGAGTTTTTGCGTGTATGTGTACCAAATAAACTAAATGCAAACATATGTAAATGTATTCACCCCTTTTCAGAATGTAGCGTGTTCTTTCTCTGTTTACTATAAAATCCTATTTTACACACTCACATCATTCAGCTGCAATCAGACAACGAAAAATAAACAGTTGTTAACAATGTAAGTATTTAATTATACGAAACATGAATTGTTGTAGTTCAAATAATCTCTGGCGATTTCAATCGCACTACCAAAACAGACAAATCTCTGGCGATTTCAATCGCACTACCAAAACAGACAAATCTCTCTCCAAGTTCAGAACAATATAATAATAATAAAATGAAACGTCTTCACCTTGGTGGTGAGATCCTGCCGAGGATCTTCAGCTGTATCAATGTTCGTGTTGACACTCAACGTTTCATTGTCCATCTTAAAAATCCACTCCATCGTCAGTCTTTCTCCTTCTCCTCCTCCCGATGTAGTCGTCGTTCTCTGATGAGCTGAAGGTGCCGCCATCGTCCTTCTCCTCTTCTCCCTCTTCTTCTTCTTCTGCAATCTTCTTCTTCTTCAATCGTCTTCTTCATCTTGCAGTGGGTGTGCTGTCGTCTCCAATACGTCCGTCGCTTTCCGCGGTGATGGTGTAAAGGAGGAGGACACTAAAGCCTCTGGCGACAGGTCCAGCACTTCAATCTTCTTCTTCAATCGTCTTCTTCATCTTGCAGTGGGTGTGCTGTCGTCTCCAATACGTCCGTCGCTTTCCGCGGTGATGGTGTAAAGGAGGAGGACACTAAAGCCTCTGGCGACAGGTCCAGCACTTCAATCGTCTTCTTCATGCTGTCATCTTCTTCTGCCATCCTCTTCTTCCTCTTCTTCAATCGTCGTCTTCCTCTTCTTAAATCGTCTTCTTCTTCTTCCTCCTCCTCGTCTTCTTTCTCTTTCTTCTCCTCATCTTTCCGCCGCTGCTAGTTCAACTCGGTCAAATACGACCTCTCCCTCCAAAATCCCGTCAAAGTCTGTCTACTGGATCGGAAAAACGTCATATCAAAAACCCCTTGACGTCACTCTCTCTACAATCGCCAAATCCTTCAATGTGACGTTCTTCCAAAAAACCTTTAGAACCAATTGACAAGACACTGATCTCCAATGCCAATACAAATTCAACAATGTACAAATTAATTCAACAAAATAATTGATTTTCCATTTGTCACAGTTGTATTGTACTTATTGCTGTTTTGTACTTGTTGTATTGCACTTGCTGTTGTATTGTACTTGTTGTTGTATTGTACTTATTGCTGTTTTGTACTTTTGTTGTATTGCACTTGTTGTATTGTACTTGTTGTTGTATTGTACTTATTTCTGTTTTGTACTTGTTGTTGAATTGCAGTTGTTGTTGTATTGTACTTGTTGTTGTATTGCACTTGTTGTTGTATTGTACTTGTTGTTGTATTGCACTTGTTGTTGTTTGTACTTGTTGTTATATTGTATTTGTTGTTGTATTGTACTTGTTGTTGTATTGCACTTGTTGTTGTTTGTACTTGTTGTTATATTGTATTTGTTGTTGTATTGCCCTTTTTGTTGTAATGTACTTGTTGTTGTATTGCACTTGTTATTGTATTGTACTAATTGACTTGCACTTGTCTTCTTCTTCTTCTTTCCGTTCCTGCCCACGATCATCAATAGTGATTACTTTGGCACGTGAATTTTTTACAGGTTGGGGAGTCTGGGGAGGTGGGGGGGGGGGGGGGGGAAGAGTCACAGTGGTCCCGTCCTAGCGGAAGGCACGCGACACGAACAGTGCTGGCCTCAACCACGGCTGGAGGTAGGGCATTCCAGTCCCTTATTGTTCTGGGGAGGAAGGCTGCACTCGGGTACTGCGTTCGGCAGGTGATGAGGCTGAACTGCTGGCTATGACATCGTTGCTGGCGTGGTCGTGGGGGAACCAGCTTTGACTTGATGCCAGGACAGTGGACGATGCTGTGTTTGATCTTATACAGCATGGACAGGCGAGCAAGTTTCCTGCGTTCCTCCAGGGACTGCCACCCAAGGGAGTCCAGCATCTGGCTGACACTTGAAGTGTTATGGTAGCGGTTGCAGACGAAACGGGCAGCACGTCTCTGGACAGCCTCAACCTTGTCGGTGTGCTTCTGGGAGTGAGGATCCCATACCGACGAGGCATACTCGAGAGTAGGCCTGACAAAGGCCTTGTATGCCCTTTCTTTGACTGCTCTTGAAGAGATCTTGAGGTTGCGCCCGAGGAAACCTAGGGTCTGGTTTGCCCTGCTGACGATGCTGCTGTGTTATATGTATTTTAATACACTTGCTGTTGTATTATACATGCTGTATTGTACTTATTGTTTTGCATTTAATTGTATTGCGCCTGTTGTATTGTACTTGCTGTATTGTACTTGCTGTATTGTACTTGTTGTTTTGCACTGGTTGTGTTGTACTTGCTGTATTGTACTTGTTGTTTTGTACTGGTTGTGTTGTACTTGTTGCGGTATTGAATTTGTTATTTATTGCATTTGTTGTATTACATGTGTTGTTGTATTACACATTTTGTTTGGTATTGCGCTTGTTATTGATTTGTACTCGCTATTTTATTATATTTTCTATTGTATTGCACTTGTCGTTTTATTGCTATTGTTTTTATATTACACTTGTAGTTGTATTAAGCTTGTTGTTGTATTACATTTGTTGTTTTAATAAATGTTTCATTGTATTGCGTTTGTTATTGGTTCACACTTGCTATTTTATGACGCTTGCTATGGAGATGCAATTGTTGTATTGCGCTTGTTTTTATGACACTTTTTTGTATTGCATTTGTTGTTGTATTGCATTTGTTGTTGTATTTTATTTGTTGTTGTATTTTATTTGTTGTTGTATTTTATTTGTTGTATTTCTTTTGCTGTTGTATTGCATTTGTTGGTGTACTGCATTTGTTAGTGTACTGCATTGTTGGTGTACTGCATTTGTCAGTGTATTACATTTGTCATTAATGCGCTTGTCGTTGTATTGCGCTTGTATTTGTATTACACTTGTTGTTGTATTGCGCTTGACGTTGAATTGCATGTACTATTTTATGACACTAGCTGCTGAATTGCATTTTCTGTTGTAGTACATTGTGCTCGAATTGCATGTTGCTGTATTGCAGTTTTTTTGTAGTGTACTTGGTGTACTACTCGTGCTGCTGATTTAAGCAGACTGAAGTTCTGTCATCTCCGCGCAGATGACGTCGGCATGAAGACCAGATGAGCAGAAGATAAGATGATAGAAGGGCCGGCCATGCTCAAGACTATTTGTGCTGCAGATTTTGCCTTGTCTGTGTGTTGTCGCAAATCATTATTCAGAAAGTGATTCGATTCTTTTGACGAAACAATAGCATCTCCTGCCCAAGCTGGCACGGAGTTTGGGGCACACGACACTGCTTTCCATGGCACTGCCTGCACACAGCGCGCCGGCTGCAGTGTCGGCGAGAGTCCTCAGTATGACCACGGCGTTTGACAGTGTGAGGAATGGGGGTTGGCTCCCCATCCCGGACGAAGACGTTGGTGGTGGGGAGGGGGAGGCCCACAGCTCGCCAGGCCACTTGCAGTGATTGACTGTCCAGCGCGGGCGTTTGTTCCGCTCTCGTCTGCCCACCTCCCAGGCCTTTCGATGCGCCTCCCCATCTGTCTTCACTCACAGGGCAGGTCTTAATTAAAAGTAAAGATTGCCGCCCAGTGATGGAGTCCCGTCCTGAACCGATTCCAGCAAGATGAGCAGAGCGGGAGACTGGAAAATAGGAGTTTACTTGGATTAGTTGGTGTAACCCTGGCGATTGAAAAGTTCACGATGGCGTAAATTCCCCGAGAAAGCAACCTATCACCAGGGATAAACGACCTGCGACGTTTTGTGCGGTCTTTGAGCCGAGTCTCGCTTCCCACGTCTCTTGAGGGACCGCGAAAAACATATGGGAACCTTTCAGGTGCAGCACGCTGATCACGTTGTAGGCAGCAGTGGCGGAGGCGAGTCTTCTGTGGTGTCATGTCCCGCTGTGGGTGTGGGCCTTGAGGTGTCATGTCCCGCTGTGGTGTGGGCCTTGAGGTGTCATGTCCCGCTGTGGTGTGGGCCTTGAGGTGTCATGTCCCGCTGTGGGTGTGGGCCCTGATGAGTCATGTCCCGCTGTGGTGTGGGCCCTGATGAGTCATGTCCCGCTGTGGTGTGGGCCTTGAGGTGTCATGTCCCGCTGTGGTGTGGGCCTTGAGGTGCCATGTCCCTCTGTGGGTGTGGGCCCTGATGAGTCATGTCCCGCTGTGGTGTGGGCCTTGAGGTGTCATGTCCCGCTGTGGGTGTGGGCCTTGATGTGTCATGTCCCGCTGTGGTGTGGGCCTTGAGGTGTCATGTCCCGCTGTGGTGTGGGCCTTGAGGTGTCATGTCCCGCTGTGGGTGTGGGCCTTGAGGTGTCATGTCCCGCTGTGGTGTGGGCCTTGAGGTGTCATGTCCCGCTGAGGTGTGGGCCTTGAGGTGTCATGTCCCGCTGTGGGTGTGGGCCTTGAGGTGTCATGTCCCGCTGTGGGTGTGGGCCTTGAGGTGGCTTGTCCCGCTGTGGTGTGGGCCTTGAGGTGTCATGTCCCGCTGTGGTGTGGGCCTTGAGGTGTCATGTCCCGCTGTGGGTATGGGCCTTGAAGTGTCATGTTCCGCTTTTGGTGTGGGCCTTGAGGTGTCATGTCCCGCTGTGGGTGTGGGCCTTGAGGTGTCATGTTCCGCTTTTGGTGTGGGCCTTGAGGTATCATGTCCCGCTGTGGTGTGGGCCTTGAGGTGTCACGTCCTGCTGTGGGTGTGGTCCTTGAGGTGTCAACTGGACAGAGCCTGCACTTCCGTTGAGCACTCATCTCCTCCTGCAGTTCCTGGAATCGATTCTTGCTTCCTCCCTCAGACTGCCTGGAGCTCATTTCACCACGAGAAGCGCCCCTTGACGAAGTCTTCCCAAATTCCGGCGTTCATGACAAGGCCTCCAAGTGGCACTTGCACGCGTCTTTGCATCGCAGCCGACTTCCACTGCCAGATCTCCTGTCGGCTTCGTACACAGGGTCCTCGGGGGACGGGGGGGCATCTTGCACGTGACGTATGTGTCCAAGTTGAGGCAGACTGCAGTTATGAGCTTTTCGTATTTGTTTGAAGTTCGCCCAGGATTCTCGTTGGGTACTCTGTCCGACAACTAATTCTCACAAATTTAAGTTAGCCCACGATTCTCTTTAGCTTCTATGTCCGACAATTAATTCTCACAAATTTAAGTTAGCCCACGATTCTCGTTGGGTACTCTGTCCGACAATTAATTCTCACAAATTTAAGTTAGCCCACGATTCTCGTTGGGTACTCTGTCCGACAACTCATTCTCACAAATACGTCGCAAGCGTCACAGGTGAAAGCCGCTGAGTTTCTTTCCCTGTTAGGCGGATTTTGCTCTGGGTTCGATTCTACGCAGCAACGCTGCCTGCCCTGCACATTTTGCCTCATCCCCGCTGTGGATTACGCTCTTTGCAAACGCTCTTGGGGAGTGTGTCTGTGTGTGTCTTGCCAGCGTTCACGCAGAGTTCCCCTTGCTGCTGCAGATCTCACTGCCCTCACAGTCTTCCCCTTGCTGCTGCAGATCTCACTGTCGTCACAGCCTTCCCCTTGCTGCTGCAGATCTCACTGCCCTCACAGTCTTCCCCTTGCTGCTGCAGATCTCACTGCCCTCACAGCCTTCCCCTTGCTGCTGCAGATCTCACTGTCGTCACAGTCTTCCCCTTGCTGCTGCAGATCTCACTGCCCTCACAGCCTTCCCCTTGCTGCTGTAGATCTCACTGCCCTCACATACTTCCCCTTGCTGCTGCAGATCTCACTGTCCTCACAGTCTTCCCCTTGCTGCTGCAGATCTCACTGTCGTCACAGCTTTCCCCTTGCTGCTGCAGATCTCAATGTCCTCACAGCCTTCCCCTTGCTGCTGCAGATCTCACTGCCCTCACAGCCTTCCCCTTGCTGCTGCAGATCTCACTGTCGTCACAGCCTTCCCCTTGCTGCTGCAGATCTAACTACCTTCGCAGCCTTTCCCTTGCTGCTGCAGATCTCACTGTCGTCACAGTCTTCCCCTTGCTGCTGCAGATCTCACTGCCCTCACAGCCTTTTCCTTGCTGCTGCAGATCTCACTGTCGTCACAGCCTTCCCCTTGCTGCTGCAGATATCACTGCCCTCACAGCCTTCCCCTTGCTGCTGCAGATCTCACTGCCCTCACAGTCTTCCCCTTGCTGCTGCAGATCTCACTGTCCTCACAGCCTTCCCCTTGCTGCTGCAGATCTGACTGTCGTCACAGTCTTCCCCTTGCTGCTGCAGATCTCACTGTCGTCACAGCCTTCCCCTTGCTGCTGCAGATCTCACTGCCCTCACAGCCTTCCCCTTGCTGCTGCAGATCTCACTGTCGTCACAGCCTTCCCCTTGCTGCTGCAGATCTCACTGTTCTCACAGCCTTTCCCTTGCTGCTGCAGATCTCACTGTCGTCACATTCTTCCCCTTGCTGCTGCAGATCTCACTGCCCTCACAGCCTTTCCCTTGCTGCTGCATATCTCACTGTCGTCACAGCCTTCCCCTTGCTGCTCCAGATCTCACTGCCCTCACAGCCTTCCCCTTGCTGCTGCAGATCTCACTGTCGTCACAGCCTTCCCATTGCTGCTGCAGATCTCACTGTCCTCAAAGCCTTCCCCTTGTTGCTGCAGATCTCACTGTCCTCACAGCCTTCCCCTTGCTGCTGCAGATCTCACTGTCGTCACAGCCTTCACCTTGCTGCTGCAGATGTCACTGTCGTCACAGTCTTCCCCTTGCTGCTGCAGATCTCACTGCCCTCACAGCCTTCCCCTTGCTGCTGCAGATCTCACTGTCGTCACAGCCTTTCCCTTGCTGCTGCAGATCTCACTGCCCTCACAGTCTTCCCCTTGCTGCTGCAGATCTCACTGTCGTCACAGCCTTCTCCTTGCTGCTGCAGATCTCACTGTCGTCACAGTCTTCCCCTTGCTGCTGCAGATCTCACTGCCCTCACAGCCTTCCCCTTGCTGCTGCAGATCTCACTGCCCTCACAGCCTTCCCCTTGCTGCTGCAGATCTCACTGCCCTCACAGTCTTCCCCTTGCTGCTGCAGATCTCACTGCCCTCACAGCCTTCCCCTTGCTGCTGCAGATGTCACTGTCCTCACAGTCTTTCCCTTGCTGCTGCAGATCTCACTGCCCTCACAGTCTTCCCCTTGCTGCTGCAGATCTCACTGTCGTCACATTCTTCCCCTTGCTGCTGCAGATCTCACTGCCCTCACAGCCTTCCCCTTGCTGCTGCAGATCTCACTGCCCTCACAGTCTTCCCCTTGCTGCTGCAGATCTCACTGCCCTCACAGTCTTTCCCTTGCTGCTGCAGATCTCACTGTTCTCACAGCCTTCCCCTTGCTGCTGCAGATCTCACTGTCGTCACAGCCTTCCCCTTGCTGCTGCAGATGTCACTGCCGTCACAGTCTTCCCCTTGCTGCTGCAGATCTCACTGCCCTCACAGTCTTCCCCTTGCTGCTGCAGATCTCACTGCCCTCACAGCCTTCCCCTTGCTGCTGCAGATATCACTGCCCTCACAGCCTTCCCCTTGCTGCTGCAGATATCACTGCCCTCACAGTCTTCCCCTTGCAGCTGCAGATCTCATTGTCGTCACAGTCTTCCCCTTGCTGCTGCAGATGTCACTGTCTTCACAGTCTTTCCCTTGCTGCTGCAGATCTCACTGCCCTCACAGCCTTCCCCTTGCTGCTGCAGATCTCACTGCCCTCACAGCCTTCCCCTTGCTGCTGCAGATCTCACTGCCCTCACAGTCTTTCCCTTGCTGCTGCAGATCTCACTGCCCTCACAGTCTTTCCCTTGCTGCTGCAGATCTCACTGCCCTCACATACTTCCCCTTGCTGCTGCAGATCTCACTGCCCTCACAGTCTTCCCCTTGCTGCTGCAGATCTCACTGTCGTCACAGCCTTCCCCTTGCTGCTGCAGATCTCACTGCCCTCACAGCCTTCCCCTTGCTGCTGCAGATCTCACTGCCCTCACAGCCTTTCCCTTGCTGCTGCAGATCTCACTGCCCTCACAGTCTTCCCCTTGCTGCTGCAGATCTCACTGTCGTCACAGCCTTCCCCTTGCTGCTGCAGATCTCACTGCCCTCACAGCCTTCTCCTTGCTGCTGCAGATCTCACTGCCCTCACAGCCTTTCCCTTGCTGCTGCAGATCTCACTGCCCTCACAGCCTTCCCCTTGCTGCTGCAGATTTCACTGTCGTCACAGCCTTCCCCTTGCTGCTGCAGATCTCACTGTCGTCACAGCCTTCCCCTTGCTGCTGCAGATATCACTGCCCTCACAGCCTTCCCCTTGCTGCTGCAGATCTCACTGCCCTCACAGTCTTCCCCTTGCTGCTGCAGATCTCACTGCCCTCACAGTCTTCCCCTTGCTGCTGCAGATCTCACTGCCCTCACATACTTCCCCTTGCTGCTGCAGATCTCACTGCCCTCACAGTCTTCCCCTTGCTGCTGCAGATCTCACTGTCGTCACAGCCTTCCCCTTGCTGCTGCAGATCTCACTGCTCTCACAGCCTTCCCCTTGCTGGTGCAGATCTCACTGCCCTCACAGTCTTCCCCTTGCTGCTGCAGATCTCACTGCCCTCACAGTCTTCCCCTTGCTGCTGCAGATCTCACTGTCGTCACAGCTTTCCCCTTGCTGCTGCAGATCTCACTGCCCTCACAGCCTTCTCCTTGCTGCTGCAGATCTCACTGCCCTCACAGCCTTTCCCTTGCTGCTGCAGATCTCACTGCCCTCACAGCCTTTCCCTTGCTGCTGCAGATCTCACTGCCCTCACAGCCTTCCCCTTGCTGCTGCAGATCTCACTGTCCACACAGTCTTTCCCTTGCTGCTGCAGATCTCACTGCCCTCACAGCCTTCCCCTTGCTGCTGCAGATCTCACTGCCCTCACAGTCTTCCCCTTGCTGCTGCAGATCTCACTGTCGTCACAGCTTTCCCCTTGCTGCTGCAGATCTCACTGCCCTCACAGCCTTCCCCTTGCTGCTGCAGATCTCACTGCCCTCACAGTCTTTCCCTTGCTGCTGCAGATCTCACTGCCCTCACAGCCTTTCCCTTGCTGCTGCAGATCTCACTGGCCTCACAGCCTTCCCTTTGCTGCTGCAGATCTCACTGCCCTCACAGCCTTCCCCTTGCTGCTGCAGATCTCACTGTCCTCACAGTCTTTCCCTTGCTGCTGCAGATCTCACTGCCCTCACAGCCTTCCCCTTGCTGCTGCAGATCTGACTGTCGTCACAGTCTTCCCCTTGCTGCTGCAGATCTGACTGGTGTCACAGCCTTTCCCTTGCTGCTGCAGATCTCACTGTCGTCACAGCCTTCCCCTTGCTGCTGCAGATCTCACTGTTCTCACAGCCTTCTCCTTGCTGCTGCAGATCTCACTGTCGTCACAGTCTTCCCCTTGCTGTTGCAGATCTCACTGCCTTCGCATTGGTCGACATCGATGGTGGAGCCCGGACTTATGAACTGGTGGACATCCTGCAAAGCAACCTACGTACCCGTCAAGGTGTCGTCCTAGGTCGACCGTAGCTTCCTCAGTTACAAAACAAAAGACCACGCACTTCTAAATGGACAACATCATGAAATATATCTTAACAAGTGTCTGCGCATGTGTAATTTCGTGTTTATTTATTGTACATAGCTCTCTTTACACAGGTCAGTGCAAGTATATATTTGTGTTGTACGTCTTCCTTTGCAAAGCTATCTTAACACACAATGTATCATTGCATGCATACTACTACTACTACTACTACTACTACTACTACTACTACTACTACTACTGCTGCTGCTGCTGCTGCTGCTGCTGCTGCTACTACTACTACTACTACTGATGATGATGGTGATGATGATGATGATGATGATGATGATGATGATGATGATGATGATGATGATGATGATGATGATGATGATGATGATGATGATGATGATGATGATGATGTTGATGATGATGATGATGATGATGATGATGATGATGATGATGATGATGATGATGATGATGATGATGATGATGGTGATGGTGATGATGATGATGATGGTGATGGATGATGGATGATGGATGATGATTGATATTTGATGGATGATGATTGATGATTGATATTTGATTGATGATTACTGAATGATGATGATGATGCTGGATGCTGGATGCTGGATGCTGGATGCTGGATGCTGGATGCTGGATGATGGATGATGGATGATGGATGATGATTGATGATCGATATTTGATGGATGATTACTGAATGATGATAATGATGCTGAATGATGGATGCTGGATGATGGATGATAGATGCTGGATGCTGGATGCTGGATGATGGATGATAGATGATGGATGATGGATGATGGATGATGGATGATGATGCTGGATGCTGGATGCTGGATGCTGGATGCTGGATGCTGGATGATGATTGATGATTGATATTTGATGGATGATTAATGAATGAATAATAATAATAATAATAATAATAACAACAACAACACCAACAACAACACCACCACCAATAATAATAATAATAACAATAATAATAATAATAATAATAATAATAATAATAATAATAATAATAATAATAATAATAATAATAAGTTTATTTATACAGCGCATTTTTATATACATGCTCAAAGAGCTATACAGGCATGAAAGACATGAAACATATAAATAATGCCAAACACATGTAAAGCAAAATCAGGCGCAGTACACATACAATGCATGAGCACACAAGTAGACCAAGCCCAAAGCAACACACCACAGCAACAACTTGACACAGGCGAAACCAATAAAGCAATAAGACACGGCACACGTACATGGCTTCAACACACAAGCCAAAAAATAACAGTACCAACCACAGGCCCTTATATAAAGCACAGCACGGATGAAAGCCCATCGCATATGGCACAAATACGCAGAAAAAGAACACTCCGTACAAGACGATGTAACTGAAACAATGAAGTCATGCACACAAAGCACGATACACACGAGCAACCAGCAACGAACATGGCAATAGCACACAGGCAAACATTACCCGATGCGGGACAAACAATATAACGTCATACGAAAGGAGCATGGAAGACATGAATTATATGAACAACATATATGACCGCACACAGTCAGCATACTCAACGGAAACAATATCGAACAGGATTAACCATATAACTATACACACAAAGCAGGGTACATAAACATGATTTGCAGAATGCACGACATCAGCACACAAACAAACAATATATTTGTATTGCACTTCTTCCTAGATCCTGTACCAATCTCTCTGAACACGTGTCTGTGCATGCATATGTTTGTGTTGCTCTTCTTCCTGTGCAACGCAAATGTCGTGGAACCTGGCGTTGCAAAAGCTGCAGCCCAAAGAGCGCCACAACTGGAGAGGCGGTACCCACAGTGCCATGGCCGACTCCGTTCTGGTGGAGGCCACGTCTAGAAAAGGCCAGCACTAATGTAAGGACTGACGTCTTCAATGGAGCTGTGACTTGCCTCAGGGACGAAAAACGCAGCCAGCACCAAGTTTGAAATGAATGCCGTGCGAAAGGCCGGGTGTGCAGGAAGATGCGCCACAAGAGCTAATGTGATCCTGCATCACGTGACAATCAGACCATCATCGCTTTACATCTTTCAAGGAAACGCCTGGCAAAGTTGTCCAGAAACTTTGGTCGTGCATTTACACGTCTCTGTCACCAGAGTTTACAACTTCTAGAGGGCGGGCAGAGAGCGCAAACCTCCGGCAAGGCAGCCACGGAGGGGGAGGTATCACAGCACCTCTTCCATGACCTGTATGATTCAGGCAGCGTGTTCTGCTAGTCATGGCTGACGCTACGAAGTTTACTTTGTTTTAGTGCTTTCTAGCGATATTTAAGTGTCGAGCGCAAACGCCGACTTGCAGCACACATCGGCCTACGGCCTAGCAGATGTAATTCCTCTTTATATGGTTGTGATTCCGCAGCGAAATGCCAGATAACCCTCCACCCCCCAAATCCTAAGCTTGCGCCTAATTTCATTAGAATCCGTGTATACGTTTTGAGTTATTTTGCCCAATAACGAACGAACTAACCCACGAAGTAACTAACCAACCGAAAATATAACTCCTTGGCGGAAGTAATTGCTTCTGCTACATATATCCGTTTTCCTATGAAATTTGCATCAACAGCTTCATTTGAATATGAAATTTGCATCAACAGCTTCATTTTAATATGAAATTTGCATCAACAGCTTCATTTGAATATGAAATTTGCATCAACAGCTTCATTTGAATATGAAATTTGCATCAACAGCTTCATTTTAATATGAAATTTGCATCAACAGCTTCATTTGAATGTTTGAAGATAACGCTAGTCATGTTTGACTTTTAGCCTGATATCTCCTGAATGGTCACAAAAGTTTACTACACACAAATCCGTTATTATAATTTCGCTCACATTGTTTGCAGTTTCAGTTCCCATGTTCCCATTTCCAGAGAAAATACCTGCAGCAGCCATGGGCTATTTTATGAACAGTCAGTCTGCAAGGCAGGGTAGGGCAGGGCAGAGCAGGGCAGGGCAGAGCAGGGCAGGGCAGGGCAGGGCAGGGCAGGGCAGGGCATGGTAGGTAGAGCAGGGCAGGGCAAAGCAGGGCAGGGCATGGCAGGGCATGGCAGGGCAGGACATGGCAGGGCAGGGCAGGGCAGGGGCAGTACTGCTTGCAGTCATTGGTAGCAAGAATGGCGGAAAAGACAACGTTCATCTGCCTTGGAATTACATTGGACCCCTTGTTTGGGGTCATCCAGGAATCATATTAGACCCCTTACTTTGGATCATCCAAGGATCACATTGGGCCCCTTGTTTGGTGTGATCTAGGAATCATATTAGACCTCTTACTTTGGATCATCCAAGGATCACATTGGACCCTTTGTTTGGTGTGATCTAGGAATCATATTAGACCCCTTACTTTGGATCATCCAAGGATCACATTGGACCCCTTGTTTGGTGTGATCTAGGAATCATATTAGAACCCTTACTTTGGATCATCCAAGGATCACATTGGACCCTTTGTTTGGTGTGATCTAGGAATCATATTAGACCCCTTACTTTGGATCATCCAAGGATCACATTGGACCCCTTGTTTGGTGTGATCCAGGAATCATATTAGACCCCTTACTTTGGATCATCCAAGGATCACATTGGACCCCTTGTTTGGGGTCATCCAGGAATCATATTAGACCCCTTACTTTGGATCATCCAAGGATCACATTGGACCCCTTGTTTGGGTGATCTAGGAATCATATTAGACCCCTTACTTTGGATCATCCAAGGATCACATTGGACCCTTTGTTTGGTGTGATCTAGGAATCATATTAGACCCCTTACTTTGGATCATCCAAGGATCACATTGGACCCCTTGTTTGGTGTGATCTAGGAATCATATTAGAACCCTTACTTTGGATCATCCAAGGATCACATTGGACCCCTTGTTTGGGGTCATCCAGGAATCATATTAGACCCCTTACTTTGGATCATCCAAGGATCACATTGGACCCCTTGTTTGGGGTGATCTAGGAATCATATTAGACCCCTCACTTTGGATCATCCAAGGATCACATTGGACCCCTTGTTTGGGGTGATCTAGGAATCATATTAGACCCCTTACTTTGGATCATCCAAGGATCACATTGGACCCCTTGTTTGGTGTGATCTAGGAATCATATTAGAACCCTTACTTTGGATCATCCAAGGATCACATTGGACCCCTTGTTTGGGGTCATCCAAGAATCATATTAGACCCCTTACTTTGGATCATCCAAGGATCACATTGGACCCCTTGTTTGGTGTGATCTAGGAATCATATTAGACCCCTTACTTTGGATCATCCAAGGATCACATTGGACCCTTTGTTTGGTGTGATCTAGGAATCATATTAGACCCCTTACTTTGGATCATCCAAGGATCACATTGGACCCCTTGTTTGGTGTGATCTAGGAATCATATTAGAACCCTTACTTTGGATCATCCAAGGATCACATTGGACCCTTTGTTTGGTGTGATCTAGGAATCATATTAGACCCCTTACTTTGGATCATCCAAGGATCACATTGGACCCCTTGTTTGGTGTGATCCAGGAATCATATTAGACCCCTTACTTTGGATCATCCAAGGATCACATTGGACCCCTTGTTTGGGGTCATCCAGGAATCATATTAGACCCCTTACTTTGGATCATCCAAGGATCACATTGGACCCCTTGTTTGGGGTGATCTAGGAATCATATTAGACCCCTTACTTTGGATCATCCAAGGATCACATTGGACCCTTTGTTTGGTGTGATCTAGGAATCATATTAGACCCCTTACTTTGGATCATCCAAGGATCACATTGGACCCCTTGTTTGGTGTGATCTAGGAATCATATTAGAACCCTTACTTTGGATCATCCAAGGATCACATTGGACCCCTTGTTCGGGGTCATCCAGGAATCATATTAGACCCCTTACTTTGGATCATCCAAGGATCACATTGGACCCCTTGTTTGGGGTGATCTAGGAATCATATTAGACCCCTTACTTTGGATCATCCAAGGATCACATTGGACCCCTTGTTTGGGGTGATCTAGGAATCATATTAGACCCCTTACTTTGGATCATCCAAGGATCACATTGGACCCCTTGTTTGGTGTGATCCAGGAATCATATTATAACCCTTACTTTGGATCATCCAAGGGTCACATTGGACCCCTTGTTTGGGGTCATCCAGAGACCTCATCGACATTTTGTTTGTAATCATCCAGGCATATAATCGAACCCCTTATTCGGGGTCATCCAGAAATTTCATCGCATCACTTATTTGGAATCATCTAGAGGTCACATGGAATAATTTATTTAGGGTGATCCAGAGATTTAATCAAACTCCATTTTGGACGCCGTGTAGCGTCCTTTTCTCTCACGCCACAGAGTAGCGTCCCCTTCTCTCACGCCACAGAACCGCGTCCCTTTCTCTCATGCCACAGAGTAGCGTCCCCTTCTCTCACGCCACAGAGTAGCGTCCCTTTCTCTCCCGCCACAGAGTAGCGTCCCCTTCTCTCACGCCACAGAGTAGCGTCCCCTTCTCTCACGCCACAGAGTAGCGTCCCCTTCTCTCACGCCACAGAGTAGCGTCCCCTTCTGTCACGCCACAGAGTAGCGTCCCCTTCTCTCACGTCACAGAGTAGCGTCCCTTTCTCTCCCGCCACAGAGTAGTGTCCCCTTCTCTCAAGCCACAGAGTAGCGCCCTTTTCTCTCACGCCACAGAGTAGCGTCCCCTTCTCTCACGCCACAGAGTAGCGTCCCCTTCTCTCACGCCACAGAGTAGCGTCCCTTTCTCTCACGCCACAGAGTAGCGTCCCCTTCTGTCACGCCACAGAGTAGCGTCCCCTTCTGTCCCGCCACAGAGTAGCGTTCCCTTCTGTCACGCCACAGAGTAGCGTCCCCTTCTCTCACGCCACAGAGTAGCGTCCCCTTCTCTCACGCCACAGAGTAGCGTCCCCTTCTGTCACGCCCCAGAGTAGCGTCCCCTTCTCTCACGCCACAGAGTAGCGTCTCCTTCTCTCACGCCACAGAGTAGCGTCCCCTTCTGTCCCGCCACAGAGTAGCGTCCCCTTCTCTCACGCCAGAGAGTAGCGTCCCCTTCTCTCACGCCACAGAGTAGCGTTCCCTTCTGTCCCGCCACAGAGTAGCGTCCCCTTCTGTCACGCCACAGAGTAGCGTCCCCTTCTCTCACGCCACAGAGTAGCGTCCCCTTCTCTCACGCCACAGAGTAGCGTCCCCTTCTCTCACGCCACAGAGTAGCGTCCCCTTCTCTCACGCCACAGAGTAGCGTCTCCTTCTCTCACGCCACAGAGTAGCGTCCCCTTCTCTCACGCCACAGAGTAGCGTCCCCTTCTCTCACGCCACAGAGTAGCGTCTCCTTCTCTCACGCCACAGAGTAGCGTCCCCTTCTCTCACGCCACAGAGTAGCGTCCCCTTCTCTCACGCCACAGAGAACTTCAGCAGGCACTCGACGGACGCGCCTTGGACTTCCCGCGTCCAGCGGCGCCTGTCGTCCTTGCAGCGCCTGTCGTGCTTGCAACGCCTGTCGTCCTTGCAACGCCTGTCGTCCTTGCAGCGCCTGTCGTCCTTGCAGCGCGTCATGTTCAAGCTCAGCGTCCTTCTGAACAGCCGCGTTCGGTCGGCGTGAACGCCTCCAAGCCTCTCACCAGAATGCTGGTTAACAGCTCTGCAGAGCCCTACCGAGAAAAAACAACATCTGACCGACGTATCTTTGCACCTGGAAAATGAAGTTTGACTAAACCAACTTCATCTGGAAGAGACAATTTTTCCTTCCATTTGAGCTAGCGTCTGAGCTTAAAATTTTGGAGTTGCAACTCAGAATTATTCACCCCATCCTGCTAACTGTCCTGTGGTTTTCACGGGGGGAGAGAGAGGGGAAAGGAAAGAGAGAGATAGAGAGAGGGGGGAGTACCTGGTTATAGTCATATAAACATATACATTCTGTGTGGCCTTCTGGATAGACAGAATACCTGGTTATAGACATATAGACATCTACATGCTGTGTGGCTGTCTGGAGAGAGACAATACCTGGTTATTGACATATATAGACATCTACATGCTGTGTGGCTGTCTGGAGAGAGACAATACCTGGTTATAGACATATATACATCTCCAGCTGTGTGGCTGTCTGGAGAGAGAGAAAACCCGGTTATAGACATATAGACATCTTCATGCCATGTGGCCGTCTGGAGAGAGAAAACCTCGTTATAAACATCTACATGCTGTGCGAGCTGCATAAAAAGGCTTTCTGATTATATACATTTACATGCAATAAGTTGGCATTCGTCCCGACGGCCAATGTCAAGGCAATAGACGTGGCTACTTCGATTTTCTCCAAGTGGCGGTAATGTCATTTTAGGGCGTCCATATTGGAGAAATATGAGGAACTGCATTGGTGAGTGAGAGCCCTTTTTCCATTTCGCGCTGGGCAAATGCAATGAAGAGGATGTAAATTGAATGGAATTGTTAACACTCGGCAGAATGGACTGGGATGATGTAGACTGAGGAAGGACTAGTTCGACAGGGCCTTGGGCAGTTGCCAGCAGTAGTTTGTAGATAACGTTCCTTACGGAGTCTGCACAATAAAATTCGTCATAAAAAACAGGTTAATGAATACCACTAGGATCGCAAATCGGTGCACGCCAAGCAGCTGACTCCTGTTTGCACGCAAGGAGTGCAAAACAAAGTTCAAGGCTGCTCTGCGGAGTGGCACCCTAATTAGAAACTTTCTCAGCGTGGGCACAGCGTAACCCAACAATGGAATGTCATCACTGATGCTGCTCTGACGCAGTCACATTCACGTCATCAACCTCTCACCCCACCCCCTCTCGTTTCCTCTCAACACCGCTCTCGCCATCACACCTGCTGTTGTAGGATTTTCGTGCTTCCACCTTCACCAGGGCGAGGACGTGAGTCTGAGGCAGACCGCCGTGTCCAGGAGGAGGAGAGGACTGGGGCTAGGGTGCTGATGACTGAGGCAGACCGCCGTGTCCAGGAGGAGGAGGGGACTGGGGCTAGGGTGCTGATGACTGAGGCAGACCGCCGTGTCCAGGAGGAGGAGGGGACTGGGGCTAGGGTGGTGATGACTGAGGCAGACCGCTGTGTCTAGGAGGAGGAGAGGACTGGGGCTATGGTGCTGATGACTGAGGAAGACCGCTGTGTCTAGGAGGAGGAGAGAGCTGGGGCTAGGGTGCTGATGACTGAGGCAGACCGCCGTGTCCAGGAGGAGGAGAGGACTGGGGCTAGGGTGCTGATGACTGAGGCAGACCGCCGTGTCCAGGAGGAGGAGAGGACTGGGGCTAGGGTGCTGATGACTGAGGCAGACCGCCGTGTCCCGGAGGAGGAGAGGACTGGGGCTAGGGTGGTGATGACTGAGGCAGACCGCTGTGTCTAGGAGGAGGAGAGGACTGGGGCTAGGGTGGTGATGACTGAGGCAGACTGCTGTGTCTAGGAGGAGGAGAGAGCTGGGGCTAGGGTGCTGATGACTGAGGCAGACCGCCGTGTCCAGGAGGAGGAGAGGACTGGGGCTAGGGTGGTGATGACTGAGGCAGACCGCTGTGTCTAGGAGGAGGAGAGGACTGGGGCTAGGGTGGTGATGACTGAGGCAGACCGCCGTGTCCAGGAGGAGGAGAGGACTGGGGCTAGGGTGCTGATGACTGAGGCAGACCGCCGTGTCCAGGAGGAGGAGAGGACTGGGGCTAGGGTGCTGATGACTGAGGCAGACCGCCGTGTCTAGGAGGAGGAGAGGACTGGGGCTATGGTGCTGATGACTGAGGCAGACCGCCGTGTCCAGGAGGAGGAGAGGACTGGGGCTAGGGTGGTGATGACTGAGGCAGACCGCCGTGTCCAGGAGGAGGAGAGAGCTGGTGCTAGGGTGCTGATGACTGAGGCAGACCGCCGTGTCTAGGAGGAGGAGAGGACTGGGGCTAGGGTGCTGATGACTGACGCCTGCAACGCCCGTCCCTTGCGTCTCTCACGCGTCACACAATGCACAACACAGGACGCATGTCATACAATGCAAGTCACACAATGCACCTCACACAATTCACGTCATCCAACGCAAATCACATAACGCATGTCACACAACGCATGTCACACAACGCGTGTCACACAACACACGTCACACAACACACGTCACTTCGCACAACGCATGTTACACAACGCACGTCGCACAGCGTGCGTCACACAACGCACACCACACAGTGTGCGTCACAGCGCGTCACAATGCACGGCACACAATGCACGTCACACAACGCACGTCACACAACGCATGTCACACAAAGCACGTCACACAATGCACGTCACACAACCAACGCCACACAAAGCACATAACATAACGCACGTCACACAACGCATGTCACAACGCGTGTCACACAACACACGTCACATAACGCACTTCGCACAACGCATGTTACACAACGCACGTCGCACAGCGTGCGTCACACAACGCACACCACACAGTGTGCGTCACAGCGCGCGTCACACAATGCACGACACACAATGCACGTCACAAAATGCACGTCACAAAATGCACGGAACACAATGCAAGTAACACAACGCACGTAACTTAATGCACGTCACACAACGCGTGTCATACAACACACGTCACATATTATCGCACTTCACACAAAACATGTTACACAACGCACGTCGCACAGCGCGCGTCACAATGCATATCACACAATGCACATCACACAATGCACGTAACACAATGCAAGTAACACAACGCACGTCGCACAGCGCGCGTCACAATGCACGTCACACAATGCACGTAACACAATGCACGTAACACAATGCACGTAACACAACGCACGTAACACAATGCACGTCACACAACGCGCGTCATACAACACACGTCACATAACGCACTCCACACAACACGTGTTACACAACGCACGTCGCACAACGCGCGTTACACAGCGCGCGTCACATTGCACGTCACACAATGCACGTCACACAACGCATGAGATGGCGGTAGGGACTGAAGGAGACAATTTGAATATGTTGTTCTGGCGTTCTCGACGCCGGCATGAAAAGTTCGCGTCAGCAAGTTTTGCTTGGTATATCAAGAAAGGGTACACCGATGTGGATATAGAATAAGTCTGTCAGCAATTGAAATCTAAACGCACTTGAATTCGCAGGCCACGTCCGGTGAGAAAAACGCTTCCCCGAGTCTCTCAGACGAGTGAGATTGGCGGGGAAGGAAGTCGTCGCTTGAAATGGAGCTGCAGTGTTTGAAGTCACTGACCACTGCGTCTCCTTGGAGACATCGTTTCGTCATTTGGCGCCAAAGCTCTGCTACAAAGAAAGTGGTGAGGGACGGGTTGTCGTGTCCAACACAAGTAGACGT
>JAWQFJ010001045.1:15000-25000 GCA_034096865.1 Theodoxus fluviatilis | reverse complement strand
GACTACCGGACGTTTGAGAATTTCAACCAATAACCCTACTTGAAGCAAGTGGAATTTGTACTGACACAACTACTGGATAATATTGGAATTTATATTGAGAAGACTACTGGAAGTGTCTGGAATGTCTACTGACAAGGTTATTGGAAACTACTTAAATTTATACTGTGAAACCTTCTCTAAGTGACGGCAATTTCTACTGCAAAGCCTATTGGAAGCGACGAACCTTTCTACGTACAAGACAACTGGAAGCGACGAAGTTGTGCTGCTAGAGCCATGCTGTGTCACTGGAATATGTGCTGCCAAGCATACTTTGTGAGGGCAGTGTTGGCAAAATGTAGTACAATTAATCCTTGTATGCGGCCAAGCGCCAGCATCGGGTTGGAATACTCCCCAGGGATCGGAGTTGGTGCTGGTACCTGACTGTGTGCGTCTTAAATGTCTGTCACTATGTTTGTTGTGAGGTACCAGTGAGGATTGATCAAGATGCTCAGTGATCAGGGGGTAAAGTGTAAAGCGGTTTGAGCACCGATAAATGGTGGAAAGTCGCTATATAAAATCACACCTTTACCTTTTACCTTTACTTTAGGCGACTCGAATTTCTACTGCTAGCAATACTGGAAGCGAAGGAATACGCGATGCCAAGCCTACTGGAAGTAACTGAAATTTCTACTTACAAGACTGCTGAAAATGACTGAAATTTCTACTGATAAGACTGCTGAGAATTACTGAAATTTCTACTAACAAGACTGCTGAAAATGTCTGGAATTTCTACTGACAAGACTGCTGGAAGCGACTGAAATATCTTTGGCCAAGTCTACAAAAAGTGACAGGAATTTATAGTGACAAGCTTACTGAAAGTGATTGGAATCTCTAACAACGAGGCTACCGAAAGCAAAAAACAAACAAACAGGTAAAGGTGTGATTTTATATAGCCACACACCCTTTGTCTGGGTCTCACACCGCTTTACACTTTTTACCCCCTGATCACTGGGCATCTTGATCAATCGTCACTGGTCCCTCACAACAAACATAGTGACAGACATTTAAGACGCACACAGTCAGGTACCAGCACCAACTCCGCTCCCTGGGGAGTATTCCAACCCGATGCTGCGCTTGGCCGCATACAAGGGTTAATCACACTACGTTTTGCCAACTTCGCCCTCACAGGTACCCGGTTTTACTCCTGGGTGAGAAGAAGCAATGCGAGTTAAGCATCTTGCTCAAGGATGCAACTCTCGGAACCGCTCAGCTTCGAGCGCCGTACCCACTGGCCGCAAGCGACTGTAGGTCCAGCGCGCTAACCACTCGACCACTGGAAGTGACCGGAACTTCTACTGACCAGACTACTGGAAGCAAATGGAACTTCTACTAACACGACTACTGGAAGCAAATGGAACTTCTACTGACAAGACTATTGGAAGCAAATGGAACTTCTACTGACAAGACTACTGGAAGCAAATGGAACTTCTACTGACAAGACTACTGGAAGCAAATGGAACTTCTACTGACAAGACTACTGGAAGTGATTGAAACTTCTACTGACAAAACTACTGGAAGTGATTGGAACTTCTACTGACAAGACTACTACAAGCAAATGGAACTTTTACTGACAAGACTACTGGAAGCAAATGGAACTTCTACTGACAAGACTACTGGAAGTGATTGGAACTTCTACTGACAAGACTACTGGAAGTGATTGAACTTCTACTGACAAGACTACTGGAAGCAAATGGAACTTCTACTGACAAGACTACTAGAAGCAAATGGAACTTCTACTGACAAGACTACTGGAAGCAAATGGAACTTCTACTGACAAGACTACTGGAAGCAAATGGAACTTCTACTGACAAGGCTACTGGAAGCAAATGGAACTTCTACTGACAAGACTACTGGAAGTGATTGGAACTTCTACTGACAAGACTACTGGAAGTGATTGAAACTTCTACTGACAAGACTACTGGAAGTGATTGGAACTTCTACTGACAAGACTACTGGAAGCAAATGGAACTTCTACTGACAAAACTACTGGAAGCAAATGGAACTTCTACTGACAAGACTACTGGAAGCAAATGGAACTTCTACTGACAAGACTACTAGAAGCAAATGGAACTTCTACTGACAAGACTACTGGAAGTGGTTGAAATTTCTACTGACAAGACTACTGGAAGCAAATGGAACTTCTACTGACAAGGCTACTGGAAGCAAATGGAACTTCTACTGACAAGACTACTGGAAGCAAATGAAACTTCTACTGACAAGACTACTGGAAGTGATTAGAACTTCTACTGACAAGACTATCGGAAGTGGTTGAAATTTCTACTGACAAGACTACTGGAAGCAAATGGAACTTCTACTGACAAGACTACTGGAAGCAAATGGAACTTCTACTGACAAGACTACTGGAAGCAAATGGAACTTCTACTGACAAGACTACTGGAAGCAAATGGAACTTCTACTGACAAGGCTACTGGAAGCAAATGGAACTTCTACTGACAAGACTACTGGAAGCAAATGGAACTTCTACTGACAAGACTACTGGAAGCAAATGGAACTTCTACTGACAAGACTACTGGAAGCAAATGGAACTTCTACTGACAAGACTACTGGAAGTGGTTGAAACTTCTACTGACAAGACTACTGGAAGCAAATGGAATTTCTACTGACAATACTACTAGAAGCAAATGGAACTTCTACTGACAAGGCTACTAGAAGCAAATGGAACTTCTACTGACAATACTACTGGAAGCAAATGGAACTTCTACTGACATGGCTACTGGAAGTGACAGGAATTTCTACTGACAAGGCTACTGGAAGCAAATGGAACTTCTACTGACAAGACTACTGGAAGTGATTGGAACTTCTACTGACAAGACTACTGGAAGCAAATGGAACTTCTACTGACAAGACTACTGGAAGTGATAGGAACTTCTACTGACAAGACTACTGGAAGTGATTGGAACTTCTACTGACAAGACTACTAGAAGCAAATGGAACTTCTACTGACAAGACTACTGGAAGTGATTGGAACTTCTACTGACAAGACTACTGGAAGCAAATGGAACTTCTACTGACAAGACTACTGGAAGCAAATGGAACTTCTACTGACAAGACTACTGGAAGCAAATGGAACTTCTACTGACAAGACTACTGGAAGCAATTGGAACTTCTACTGACAAGACTACTGGAAGCAAATGGAACTTCTACTGCGTAGCCCACTGATGCTTTTTGTCATTACCAAAAAACTAACTAATCACAACTGTTCGACTTGCTATAGGGAAATGCCTTATTAACCTGCTACATAACAGACGTCAACTGTTGTACCACGGATTGCGGAGTTAGACATTTGTCGCTCACATTTTGTACCTGTTTGGAGAAGAAGAAGAAGAAGAAGAAGAAGAAGAAGAAGAAGAAGAAGAAGAAGAAGAAGAAGAAGAAGAAGAAGAAGAAGAAGAAGGAGGAGGAGGAGGAGGAGGAGGAGGAGGAGGAGGAGGAGGAGGAGGAGGAGGAGGAGGAGGAGGAGGAGGAGGAGGAGGAGGAGGAGGAGGAGGAGGAGGAGGAGGAGGAGGAGGAGGATAGGAGGGGGAGGGGGAGGGGGAGGAGGAGGAGGAGGAGGAGGAGGAGGAGGAGGTGTAGCGGGTGTAGTGAGCGTAGCGGGTGTAGCGGGTGTAGCGGGTGTAGCGTTTGTAGTGGGTGTAGCGAGTAGTGAGAGTAGCGGGAGTAGGGGGTGTAGCAAGTGTAGCGTTTGTAGTGGGTGTAGCTCGTGTAGTGAGCGTAGTGGGTGTAGCGGGCGTAGCGGGTGTAGCGGGTGTAGCGTTTGTAGTGGGTGTAGCGAGTGTAGTGAGCGTAGCGGGTTTAGTGGGTTTAGCGAGTGTAGTGAGCGTAGCGGGTGTAGTGGGTGTAGCGAGTGTAGTGAGCGTAGCGGGTGTAGTGGGTGTAGCGGGTGTAGCGTGTGTAGTGGGTGTAGCGGGTGTAGTGGGTGTAGCGGGTGTAGCGGGTGTAGCGGGTGTAGTGGGTGTAGCGAGTGTAGTGAGCGTAGTGGGCGTAGCGGGTGTAGTGGGCGTAGCGGGTGTAGCGGGTGTAGTGGGTGTAGCGGGCGTAGTGGGTGTAGTGGGTGTAGTGGGCGTAGTGGGTGTGGTGGGCGTAGTGGGCGTAGTGGGCGTAGTGGGCGTAGCGAGTGTAGTGGGCGTAGTGGGCGTAGCGGGTGTAGTGGGTGTAGCGGGTGTAGTGGGCGTAGTGGGTGTAGTGGGTGTAGCGGGTGTAGTGGGTGTAGCTGGTGTAGTGGGCGTAGCGGGTGTAGTGGGTGTAGTGGGTGTAGCGGGTGTAGCGGGTGTAGTGGGCGTAGCGGGTGTAGTGGGTGTAGTGGGTGTAGCGGGTGTAGTGGGCGTAGCGGGTGTAGTGGGTGTAGAGGGTGTAGTGGGTGTAGCTGGTGTAGTGGGCGTAGCGGGTGTAGTGGGCGTAGCGGGTGTAGTGGGCGTAGTGGGTGTAGTGGGCGTAGTGGGTGTAGCGGGTGTAGTGGGCGTAGCGGGTGTAGTGGGCGTAGTGGGTGTGGTGGGCGTAGTGGGTGTAGCGGGTGTAGTGGGCGTAGCGGGTGTAGTGGGCGTAGTGGGTGTGGTGGGCGTAGCGGGTGTAGTGGGTGTAGCGGGTGTAGTGGGTGTAGTGGGCGTAGTGGGTGTATTGGGTGTAGTGGGTGTAGCGGGTGTAGTGGGTGTAGTGGGCGTAGTGGGTGTAGCGGGTGTAGTGGGCGTAGTGGGTGTAGTGGGTGTAGCGGGTGTAGTGGGTGTAGCGAGTGTAGTGAGCGTAGCGGGTGTAGCGGGTGTAGCGGGTGTAGCGTTTGTAGTGTGTGTAGCGAGTGTAGTGAGCGTAGTGGGCGTAGCGGGTGTAGTGGGTGTAGCGGGTGTAGCGGGTGTAGTGGGCGTAGTGGGTGTAGAGGGCGTAGTGGGCGTAGTGGGTGTAGTGGGTGTAGTGGGTGTAGTGGGCGTAGTGGGTGTAGTGGGCGTAGCGGGTGTAGTGTGCGTAGCGTGTGTAGTGGGCGTAGTGGGTGTAGCGGGTGTAGTGGGCATAGCGGGTGTAGTGGGCATAGCGGGCGTAGTGGGTGTAGTGGGTGTAGTGGGCGTAGTGGGTGTAGTGGGTGTAGTGGGTGTAGTGGGTGTAGTGGGTGTAGTGGGCGTAGTGGGTGTAGTGGGTGTAGTGGGTGTAGTGGGTGTAGTGGGCGTAGTGGGTGTAGCGGGTGTAGTGGGCGTAGTGGGCGTAGCGGGTGTACTGGGCGTAGTGGGCGTAGTGGGTGTAGTGGGTGTACCGGGTGTAGTGGGTGTAGTGGGTGTAGCGGCTGCGGGCGTAGCGGGCGTAGTGGGCGTAGCGGGTGTAGTGGGTGTAGTGGGCGTAGCGGGTGTAGTGGGTGTAGTGGGCGTAGTGGGTGTAGCGGGTGTAGTGGGCGTAGTGGGTGTAGTGGGTGTATTGGGCGTAGTGGGCGTAGTGGGTGTAGCGGGTGTAGTAGGTGTAGCGGGTGTAGCGGGTGTAGCGGGTGTAGTGGGTGTAGTGGGCGTAGCGGGCGTAGTGGGTGTAGTGGGCGTAGCGGGCGTAGTAGGTGTAGTGGGTGTAGTGGGCGTAGTGGGTGTAGTGGGCGTAGCGGGTGTAGTGGGTGTAGCGGGTGTAGTGGGCGTAGCGGGTGTAGTGGGTGTAGTGGGTGTAGTGGGCGTAGTGGGCGTAGCGGGTGTAGTGGGTGTAGTGGGCGTAGTGGGCGTAGTGGGTGTAGTGGGCGTAGCGGGTGTAGTGGGTGTAGCGGGTGTAGTGGGCGTAGCGGGTGTAGTGGGTGTAGTGGGTGTAGTGGGCGTAGTGGGCGTAGCGGGTGTAGTGGGTGTAGCGGGTGTAGTGGGTGTAGTGGGCGTAGTGGGCGTAGTGGGTGTAGTGGGCGTAGCGGGTGTAGTGGGCGTAGCGGGTGTAGTGGGTGTAGTGGGTGTAGTGGGCGTAGTGGGCGTAGCGGGTGTAGTGGGTGTAGTGGGCGTAGTGGGCGTAGTAGGTGTAGTGGGTGTAGTGGGCGTAGTGGGCGTAGCGGGTGTAGTGGGCGTAGTGGGCGTAGTGGGTGTAGTGGGCGTAGCGGGTGTAGTGGGCGTAGTGGGTGTAGTGGGTGTAGTGGGCGTAGTTGGTGTAGTGGGCGTAGCAGGGGTAGTGGGCGTTGTGGGTGTAGTGGGTGTAGTGGGTGTAGTGGGTGTAGTGGGTGTAGTGGGTGTAGTGGGTGTAGTGGGTGTAGTGGGTGTAGTGGGTGTAGTGGGTGTAGTGGGTGTAGTGGGTGTAGTGGGTGTAGTGGGTGTAGTGGGTGTAGTGGGTGTAGTGGGTGTAGTGGGCGTAGCGGGTGTAGCGGGTGTAGTGGGCGTAGCTGGTGTAGTGGGTGTAGTGGGCGTAGTGGGCGTAGTGGGTGTAGTGGGCGTAGCGGGTGTAGTGGGTGTAGTGGGCGTAGTGGGTGTAGTGGGCGTAGCGGGGGTAGTGGGTGTAGTGGGTGTAGTTAGCGTAGTAGGTGTAGTGGATGTAGTGGGCGTAGTGGGCGTAGCGGGTGTAGTGGGCGTAGTGGGCGTAGTGGGTGTAGTGGGCGTAGCGGGTGTAGTGGGCGTAGTGGGTGTAGTGGGTGTAGTGGGCGTAGCGGGTGTAGTGGGCGTAGCGGGCGTAGTGGGTGTAGTGGGCGTAGCGGGTGTAGTGGGTGTAGTGGGCGTAGTGGGTGTAGTGGGCGTAGTGGGTGTAGTGGGTGTAGTGGGTGTAGTTAGCGTAGTAGGTGTAGTGGGTGTAGTGGGCGTAGTGGGCGTAGCGGGTGTAGTGGGCGTAGTGGGCGTAGTGGGTGTAGTGGGCGTAGCGGGTGTAGTGGGCGTAGTGGGTGTAGTGGGTGTAGTGGGCGTAGCGGGTGTAGTGGGCGTAGCGGGTGTAGTGGGCGTAGTGGGCGTAGTGGGTGTAGTGGGCGTAGCGGGTGTAGTGGGCGTAGTGGGTGTAGCGGGTGTAGTGGGCGTAGCGGGTGTAGTGGGCGTAGTGGGCGTAGTGGGCGTAGTGGGTGTAGTGGGCGTAGCGGGTGTAGTGGGCGTAGTGGGTGTAGTGGGCGTAGTGGGCGTAGTGGGTGTAGTGGGCGTAGCGGGTGTAGTGGGTGTAGTGGGCGTAGTGGGTGTAGTGGGCGTAGCGGGGGTAGTGGGCGTTGTGAATGTAGTGGGTGTAGTGGGTGTAGTGGGTGTAGTGGGTGTAGTGGGTGTAGTGGGTGTAGTGGGTGTAGTGGGTGTAGTGGGTGTAGTGGGCGTAGTGGGTGTAGTGGGTGTAGTGGGCGTAGTGGGTGTAGTGGGTGTAGTGGGCGTAGTGGGTGTAGTGGGCGTAGCGGGGGTAGTGGGCGTTGTGGGTATAGTGGGCGTAGTAAGTGTAGTGGGCGTAGTGGGTGTAGTGGGCGTAGCGGGTGTAGTGGGCGTAGTGGGTGTAATGGGCGTAGTGGGTGTAGTGGGTGTAGTGGGCGTAGTGGGCGTAGCGGGTGTAGTGGGCGTAGTGGGTGTAGTGGGTGTAGTGGGTGTAGTGGGCGTAGTGGGCGTAGCGGGTGTAGTGGGCGTAGCGGGTGTAGTGGGCGTAGTGGGTGTAGTGGGCGTAGCGGGTGTAGTGGGTGTAGTGGGCGTAGTGGGCGTAGTGGGTGTAGTGGGTGTAGTTAGCGTAGTAGGTGTAGTGGGTGTAGTGGGCGTAGTGGGCGTAGCGGGTGTAGTGGGCGTAGTGGGCGTAGTGGGTGTAGTGGGCGTAGCGGGTGTAGTGGGTGTAGTTAGCGTAGTAGGTGTAGTGGGTGTAGTGGGTGTAGTGGGCGTAGTGGGTGTAGTGGGTGTAGTGGGCGTAGTGGGTGTAGTGGGTGTAGAGGGCGTAGCGGGTGTAGTGGGTGTAGCGGGTGTAGTGGGCGTAGTGGGTGTAGCGGGTGTAGAGGGCGTAGCGGGTGTAGTGGGCGTAGCGGGTGTAGAGGGCGTAGTGGGCGTAGTGGGTGTAGCGGGTGTAGAGGGCGTAGCGGGTGTAGTGGGCGTAGCGGGTGTAGTGGGCGTAGTGGGTGTAGCGGGTGTAGTGGGCGTAGCGGGTGTAGAGGGCGTAGTGGGTGTAGTGGGTGTAGTGGGTGTAGTGGGTGTAGCGGGTGTAGTGGGCGTAGCGGGTGTAGAGGGTGTAGAGGGCGTAGTGGGTGTAGCGGGTGTAGTGGGCGTAGCGGGCGTAGTGGGTGTAGCGGGTGTAGAGGGCGTAGCGGGTGTAGTGGGCGTAGCGGGTGTAGTGGGTGTAGCGAGTGTAGTGGGCGTAGCGGGTGTAGTGGGCGTAGCGGGTGTAGTGGGCGTAGCGGGTGTAGTGGGCGTAGCGGGTGTAGTGGGTGTAGCGAGTGTAGTGGGCGTAGGGGGTGTAGTGGGCGTAGCGGGTGTAGTGGGTGTAGCGGGTGTAGTGGGCGTAGCGGGTGTAGTGGGCGTAGCGGGTGTAGTGGGCGTAGCGGGTGTAGTGGGCGTAGCGGGTGTAGTGGGCGTAGCGGGTGTAGTGGGCGTAGCGGGTGTAGTGGGCGTAGCGGGTGTAGTGGGCGTAGCGGGTGTAGTGGGTGTAGTGGGTGTAGTGGGTGTAGTGGGCGTAGCGGGTGTAGTGGGCGTAGCGGGTGTAGTGGGCGTAGTGGGTGTAGCGAGTGTAGTGGGTGTAGCGGGTGTAGTGGGCGTAGCGGGTGTAGTGGGCGTAGCGGGTGTAGTGGGCGTAGTGGGTGTAGCGAGTGTAGTGGGCGTAGCGGGTGTAGTGGGCGTAGCGGGTGTAGTGGGCGTAGCGGGTGCAGTGGGCGTAGCGGGTGCAGTGGGCGTAGCGGGTGTAGTGGGCGAATGGCCTGTAGTAGTGTAAATTACGGAACGGTAACACAATCAAGGTAGTGCTGCAATTAAGAAAGAATACCATGCAAATATGTAACTCTTCTGGATCTCTTACAGAAAGAATAATATTCATGTTTGTCTTTGTGAGGAAATCATGTTGGGGAATTTCCCCCTGGTCGCGAGGAAGTGCCCAGGGAATGGCCTTGTGACCTCTGGCCGCAGCACTTCAGGGAGTCAGCGTTGTACCGTACGCTGATTTTCCCCCCCAAACGCGCGTATATAGGGACCCTTACTTCGGGAGCTTTCGGCATCTTCGGACGTGACGTCAGCAGTCGCGAGGTTCTTTGGATAACGCTGGTCGCAATTTTTCTTGTTCGATTCGAATGGAAAACGACGAGGTTTAGGAATACCAAAGACCCTCTACAATAAGATGATTCATCCGGCACTCGGCCTATATAAAACATGATGACGGAGCCGACCGAGACGCCCCAAGCGGAACCCGTGACGCTCGAGTCAAGGAAGACAACTTCCACATACCGCGTGAGCGATGCATGTTGGCAATTAAGCGCTCTTTGCCACTCGTGAACACCAACATCAATTGAGGGACAGGAAATTTTTTTCACACTAAGCGGAATGTCACATTAAGAGGGTTGATTTCAGTCATACAATGAACTGAAGGGAAATTAAAAGGTTGTGGCTATTTCAGACACTGACTATAGAGCGAGCGCACTGCTTAATATTACATTACTCGTTCGTCGTACCTCGAGCTTTTTCTGAACTCATCTTGGACAATTTTTATGCGAGATTTTAAATCAGACAAACATGAAAACCTTACTCCAACTAACTTTCAAAGAAGCCATTCCCGAATAATGAGGAAGTAAACACAGTATCTGTAGGCCTACTTTTGCTGGCCGAGCCGCTCGATGCGATAGTAGCGAGATAGAAGGATTTACTGAGTACGGTCATGGCTCATGCCGTGTAATTTTATGTTTATTACTATAGAATTGCATAGATCTACTGTAGTAGGGAAACACAAACAGATATTGTAAGCAAAAAAAAATGCAGATTTCATGATTTCCGTATTGCTTGCGGTGAAAATAACTTGCCGTGTAAACAGCCTGCATGGTCACTAGATACACATTCACGTGCAAATAGCCTGGGCACTAGATACACGGTCACGTGCA
>JAWQFJ010001045.1:0-7500 GCA_034096865.1 Theodoxus fluviatilis | reverse complement strand
GGCCGCCTGGCCAGTGGCCGAGATTAGCGACCATCAGGCGTGGAGAGCGCGCGCCGCGCATGCCGGGACGGAGAGGGAACACCGACACTGCTTGGCGGTGTACAGTGGAAGCACTCGGCGCCCTCATGACAGATTCAGGTTGACTCTAGTGACAGGACCTTCTGCATTATCAGCGTCGACACAGTTATCTCCCCTTCCCTCCTTCCGCACTCCCCGACCACAATGTCCGTCTAAGCCGTGATCCCGCGTTATCGCTGGCGCTTGCTGATGAGTTGCCTCCCCTGGGAGAGAGTCCGGGTTGATCACAATGCTGCAGTGACGCGGCGCCAAGGCAGCTGGCAGACACAGCGGGACAGAGGAGGCTCCATCAGGAGGACATCCAGCGCTTGGCAAGACCAGATTGTCACTCTTGGGCGACTTTGCATGACTGAGCGCCAACCAAGATGGCTTCCGCGATGCATTCTCATCGTGGCCAGGGCCGGATCAAAGTTTTTTGAGGGGGGGTGCTTAAAATTGTTTTAGGGTCTTCTCATCGAAGTGGCGAAGCCACGAGTGCGTGCCTGCGAAGCAGGCACGCCCCTCTAGGGGGGTCCGGGGGCATGCCCCCCCGGAAAATTTTGAGAAAAATGGTGCAAATCTGTGCAATCTGGTGCATTTTGGCAGTGTTTTGGGAGGTCATTCAAAGGCAAGAAATTTATATAATGTATAACCAATCAGATCTGAAAACGTCTTGTCTTTGGATTTTTGTTGTTGTCATTTTTTTTTTTTTTTGAGGCGAGGGGGGACAGGGTGTACATGGCATGTACACATTAAAATTTACTTTCCCTTGCTCAAAGAAAAATACAATGTATTACTCAAAAGAACAAACAAAATATCCTACTCACCAAGTATGCTTGATCCCAAACATGTGAACCTGACCTTGAAATCAAGGATATTGAGAGAGGTATACCATAAAACCACCTTTCAATTCAAATATTGTCATGGTACTTAGCTAAACAGCTTCAGCCCTCTTCACAAGTCCTAGCACGGTGGTTGGCATGCACATAACACTCTAACTGACTGGTAACATCGAAAAAAATAAAATAAAATGAAATAAAAATATTAAAAACTTACCTTTTGAAGCACCTGCTGAATCCCGCTGAACAAGAAAACTGGTCAGTTTCATTGTGCCTGAGGAATCGGCATTCCTCAGCGGCTTGGGTCTAGGCATTTTGAAGAGTAGACGATTCTCATGCACGTGTTTTCTTTGATAACCGGAAATACGACCAACACACACGTGTTGCAGCGCAGGATAAAGTAGCCTGAGAGTGCCGGTTGCAAGATTGAATCAGTTTTATTTTTAACGCCACAGCAGAGATGCTCAGAATCAGATCTATTTTTAGCGTCAGTGGGGAGTGGCCCAAAAGCTTGTGCTCTGTGGATAGGAGTTTACTTTGCTGACAACGCGGAAACCCATGCTCGGGGAGTGGCACCAGAGAATAAATCCTATGGCAGTGCGGTCATTTCCAAGAGTTTTTGTTTGGTCACAGATTCTTCCTGTCTCTGCCCGGGTTTGATTTGTCTGTGCGAGTAGCAAAAGGAAGGCATCTTAATTATAGCAGCACCCCCCCCCCCCCCCCCCTCCCTCCCCAGCTACCTTGGCTGCCAAGTAGAGTGTGCTTATACCAAGTGGAGAGTAGTACAGCATCTGGGCCCAGCATCTTTTAGCCCCCCCCCCCCCCCCCCCCCCTCCTTCCCAAGCTTTTTACTAACTATACTGTCTCTGCTACCAAGCAAAGTGTGCCGATATCCGATGAGGTGGGAAGTAGATCAACATATTTGAGCAACCACCCCCCCCCCCTCCCTCCTTCCCCCAACTCCCGGCTGCCACGGAGGTTTTTTTTTTTTTTTTTTTTTTTTTTTGGGGGGGGGGGGGTGCTCGAGCACCCCCAGCACCCCCCCTAGATCCGGCCCTGGTGGCGGAGTGCGTTTCTCAACCAAGTGAGCGAACCAGCAGCTGCAGAGTGGTGGTTCCTTGAGGAAGCTGGTATGCTATATTATGCTGCAGCTGCAGACTGGCCGTTCCTTGAGGAAGCTGATATGCTATATTATGCTGCAGCTGCAGACTGGTCATTCCTTGAGGAAGCTGATATGCTATATTATGCTGCAGCTACAGACTGGTCATTCCTTGAGGAAGCTGATATGCTATATTATGCTGCAGATGCAGAGTGGTGGTTCCTTGAGGAAGCTGATATGCTATATTATGCTGCAGCTGCAGACTGGTCATTCCTTGAGGAAGCTGATATGCTATATTATGCTGCAGCTGCAGACTGGTCATTCCTTGAGGAAGCTGATATGCTATATTATGCTGCAGCTGCAGAGTGGTGGTTCCTTGAGGAAGCTGATATGCTATATTATGCTGCAGCTGCAGACTGGTCATTCCTTGAGGAAGCTGATATGCTATATTATGCTGCAGCTGCAGACTGGTGGTTCCTTGAGGAAGCCGATATGCTATATTATGCTGCAGCTGCAGACTGGTGGTTCCTTGAGGAAGCTGATATGCTATATTATGCTGCAGCTGCAGACTGTTCATTCCTTGAGGAAGCTGATATGCTATATTATGCTGCAGCTGCAGACTGGCCGTTCCTTGAGGAAGCTGATATGCTATATTATGCTGCAGCTGCAGAGTGGTCGTTCCTTGGGAAGCTGATATGCTATATTATGCTGCAGCTGCAGGCTTGTCGTTCCTTGAGGAAGCTGATATGCTATATTATGCTGCAGCTGCAGACTGGTCGTTCCTTGAGGAAGCTGATATGCTATATTATGCTGCAGCTGCAGACTGGTCGTTCCTTGAGGAAGCTGATATGCTATATTATGCTGCAGCTGCAGCCTGGTCGTTCCTTGGGAAGCTGATATGCTATATTATGCTGCAGCTGCAGCCTGGCCGTTCCTTGAGGAAGCTGATATGCTATATTATGCTGCAGCTGCAGACTGGTCGTTCCTTGAGGAAGCTGATATGCTATATTATGCTGCAGCTGCAGACTGGTCGTTCCTTGAGGAAGCTGATATGCTATATTATGCTGCAGCTGCAGACTGGTCGTTCCTTGAGGAAGCTGATATGCTATATTATGCTGCAGCTGCAGACTGGTCGTTCCTGGAGGAAGCTGATATGCTATATTATGCTGCAGCTGCTGACTGGTCGTTCCTTGAGGAAGCTGATATGCTATATTATGCTGCAGCTGCAGACTGGTCGTTCCTTGAGGAAGCTGATATGCTATATTATTCTGCAGCTGCAGCCTGGTGGTTCCTTGAGGAAGCTGGTATGCTATATTATGCTGCAGCTGCAGACTGGTCGTTCCTTGAGGAAGCTGGTATGCTATATTATGCTGCAGCTGCAGACTGGTCGTTCCTGGAGGAAGCCGATATGCTATATTATGCTGCAGCTGCAGACTGGTCGTTCCTTGAGGAAGCTGATATGCTATATTATGCTGCAGCTGCAGACTGGTCGTTCCTTGAGGAAGCTGGTATGCTATATTATGCTGCAGCTGCAGACTGGTCGTTCCTTGAGGAAGCTGATATGCTATATTATGCTGCAGCTGCAGACTGGTCGTTCCTTGAGGAAGCTGATATGCTATATTATGCTGCAGCTGCAGACTGGTCGTTCCTGGAGGAAGCTGATATGCTATATTATGCTGCAGCTGCTGACTGGTCGTTCCTGGAGGAAGCGGATATGCTATATTATGCTGCAGCTGCAGACTGGTCGTTCCTGGAGGAAGCTGATATGCTATATTATGCTGCAGCTGCTGACTGGTCGTTCCTGGAGGAAGCTGATATGCTATATTATGCTGCATCTGCAGAGTGGTCGTTCCTTGAGGAAGCTGATATGCTATATTATGCTGCAGCTGCTGACTGGTCGTTCCTGGAGGAAGCTGATATGCTATATTATGCTGCATCTGCAGAGTGGTCGTTCCTTGAGGAAGCTGATATGCTATATTATGCTGCAGCTGCAGACTGGTCGTTCCTTGAGGAAGCTGATATGCTATATTATGCTGCAGCTGCAGAGTGGTGGTTCCTTGAGGAAGCTGATATGCTATATTATGCTGCAGCTGCAGACTGGTCATTCCTTGAGGAAGCTGATATGCTATATTATGCTGCAGCTGCAGACTGGTCGTTCCTTGAGGAAGCTGATATGCTATATTATGCTGCAGCTGCAGAGTGGTCGTTCCTTGGGAAGCTGATATGCTATATTATGCTGCAGCTGCAGCCTGGCCGTTCCTTGAGGAAGCTGATATGCTATATTATGCTGCAGCTGCAGACTGGTCGTTCCTTGAGAAAGCTGATATGCTATATTATGCTGCAGCTGCAGACTGTTCGTTCCTTGAGGAAGCTGATATGCTATATTATGCTGCAGCTGCAGACTGGTCGTTCCTGGAGGAAGCTGATATGCTATATTATGCTGCAGCTGCTGACTGGTCGTTCCTTGAGGAAGCTGATATGCTATATTATGCTGCAGCTGCAGACTGGTCGTTCCTTGAGGAAGCTGATATGCTATATTATTCTGCAGCTGCAGCCTGGTGGTTCCTTGAGGAAGCTGATATGCTATATTATGCTGCAGCTGCAGACTGGTCGTTCCTTGAGGAAGCTGATATGCTATATTATGCTGCAGCTGCAGACTGGTCGTTCCTGGAGGAAGCTGATATGCTATATTATGCTGCAGCTGCAGACTGGTCGTTCCTTGAGGAAGCGGATATGCTATATTATGCTGCAGCTGCAGACTGGTGGTTCCTTGAGGAAGCTGATATGCTATATTATGCTGCAGCTGCTGACTGGTCGTTCCTGGAGGAAGCTGATATGCTATATTATGCTGCATCTGCAGAGTGGTCGTTCCTTGAGGAAGCTGATATGCTATATTATGCTGCAGCTGCAGCCTGGTCGTTCCTTGAGGAAGCTGATATGCTATATTATGCTGCAGCTGCAGACTGGTCGTTCCTTGAGGAAGCTGATATGCTATATTATGCTGCAGCTGCAGACTGGTCGTTCCTTGAGGAAGCTGATATGCTATATTATGCTGCAGCTGCAGACTGGTCGTTCCTTGAGGAAGCTGATATGCTATATTATGCTGCAGCTGCAGACTGGTCGTTCCTGGAGGAAGCTGATATGCTATATTATGCTGCAGCTGCAGAGTGGTCGTTCCTGGAGGAAGCTGATATGCTATATTATGCTGCAGCTGCAGACTGGTCGTTCCTTGCGGATCTGGTATGCTATATTATGCTGCAGCTGCGCATCAGGGCTGGGCACCACTCAGATATAAAATTGTGTTCAAACGACAGGGGTGACTTACGGCATAAGCAAGAATGTATTTCCACTTACATCAAGGTCGGTTAAACAACATAGGGCAAATGTAAGACATATTATTGTTACGTCTCTTCAAACTTTTTATATACATTTTCGCTAAATTACTGCTCAAATATTGCCAGGTAATTATGTTGGAGCAGTTACTCTTTCAGAAAAGAACACAATAACATCAGCCTAACCTTTTGTAACCTCTAGCACAGCTTGGATGTTAATCACAGATCAAAACGTGTGTCACTGCGCATATATGTATGGTAACTTCCTTCCGAGTGCCAAAGGCGGCCATTTTGGATCGACGCGTCTACCCCCTCCGCGGCGAGCTATCGAGCGCTCGCTATCGCCAGCAAGCCGTTCAAGTATCGAGCGCTCGCTACCGCCAGCAAGCCATTCAAGTATCGAGCGCTCGCTACGCCTGGCAAGCCGTTCAAGTATCGAGCGCTCGCTACCGCCAGCAAGCCATTCAAGTATCGAGCGCTCGCTACGCCTGGCAAGCCATTCAAGTATCGAGCGCTCGCTACCGCCAGCAAGCCATTCAAGTATCGAGCGCTCGCTACGCCTGGCAAGCCATTCAAGTATCGAGCGCTCGCTACGCCAGCAAGCCGTTCAAGTATCGAGCGCTCGCTACCGCCAGCAAGCCGTTCAAGTATCGAGCGCTCGCTACGCCAGCAAGCCGTTCAAGTATCGAGCGCTCGCTACGCCAGCAAGCCGTTCAAGTATCGAGCGCTCGCTACGCCAGCAAGCCGTTCAAGTATCGAGCGCTCGCTACGCCAGCAAGCCGTTCAAGTATCGAGCGCTCGCTACGCCAGCAAGCCATTCAAGTATCGAGCGCTCGCTACGGCCAGCAAGCCGTTCAAGTATCGAGCGCTCGCTACGCCAGCAAGCCGTTCAAGTATCGAGCGCTCGCTACGCCAGCAAGCCATTCAAGTATCGAGCGCTCGCTACGCCAGCAAGCCGTTCAAGTATCGAGCGCTCGCTACGCCAGCAAGCCGTTCAAGTATCGAGCGCTCGCTACGCCAGCAAGCCATTCAAGTATCGAGCGCTCGCTACGGCCAGCAAGCCATTCAAGTATCGAGCGCTCGCTACGCCAGCAAGCCGTTCAAGTATCGAGCGCTCGCTACGCCAGCAAGCCATTCAAGTATCGAGCGCTCGCTACGCCAGCAAGCCGTTCAAGTATCGAGCGCTCGCTACGCCAGCAAGCCGTTCAAGTATCGAGCGCTCGCTACGCCTGGCAAGCCGTTCAAGTATCGAGCGCTCGCTACGCCAGCAAGCCGTTCAAGTATCGAGCGCTCGCTACGCCTGGCAAGCCGTTCAAGTATCGAGCGCTCGCTACGCCAGCAAGCCGTTCAAGTATCGAGCGCTCGCTACGCCAGCAAGCCGTTCAAGTATCGAGCGCTCGCTACGCCAGCAAGCCGTTCAAGTATCGAGCGCTCGCTACGCCAGCAAGCCGTTCAAGTATCGAGCGCTCGCTACGCCAGCAAGCCGTTCAAGTATCGAGCGCTCGCTACGCCAGCAAGCCGTTCAAGTATCGAGCGCTCGCTACGCCAGCAAGCCATTCAAGTATCGAGCGCTCGCTACGCCAGCAAGCCGTTCAAGTATCGAGCGCTCGCTACGCCAGCAAGCCGTTCAAGTATCGAGCGCTCGCTACGCCAGCAAGCCGTTCAAGTATCGAGCGCTCGCTACGCCAGCAAGCCGTTCAAGTATCGAGCGCTCGCTACGCCAGCAAGCCGTTCAAGTATCGAGCGCTCGCTACGCCAGCAAGCCATTCAAGTATCGAGCGCTCGCTACGCCAGCAAGCCGTTCAAGTATCGAGCGCTCGCTACGCCAGCAAGCCGTTCAAGTATCGAGCGCTCGCTACGCCAGCAAGCCGTTCAAGTATCGAGCGCTCGCTACGCCAGCAAGCCGTTCAAGTATCGAGCGCTCGCTACGCCAGCAAGCCGTTCAAGTATCGAGCGCTCGCTACGCCAGCAAGCCGTTCAAGTATCGAGCGCTCGCTACGCCAGCAAGCCGTTCAAGTATCGAGCGCTCGCTACGCCAGCAAGCCATTCAAGTATCGAGCGCTCGCTACGCCAGCAAGCCGTTCAAGTATCGAGCGCTCGCTACGCCAGCAAGCCGTTCAAGTATCGAGCGCTCGCTACGCCAGCAAGCCATTCAAGTATCGAGCGCTCGCTA
>JAWQFJ010001044.1:17500-25851 GCA_034096865.1 Theodoxus fluviatilis | reverse complement strand
CTCTAACCTTAGTCACCCTAGAATGTCTCAAGATGGTGTCGTTAACAACTTTGGCATCCTCATGAAAAGTCTGTGCCAGATCCACCAACTGTACATTCTGAATGGATGCACTTTAAGTGATAGGGAAGGACGATACACTTATCTATCACCTCACGGCGAAAGTGTTATCGACTATTGCTTGATTGATGCTAACTATTCAAATTACACAGTAGATCTTTCGGTTGGTAACAGGGTAGAAAGTCACCACATGCCGTTAGTAATCACGATTGGACCAGAAAAAAGAAAACCTGAGATAATGACAAAGATGGTTTATGTATCCCAAATACGATGGGATACCAAAAAAGCTAATATCGTTTTGGAAAGCATGGGCCACCTTGATTTTACGAAAAAGCTAGAGGAAGCTTCACAAATGATGCACATTTCTGTCGAATCGGCTCTTCAGCTTTTCAATGATGCCATTCTTTCCTGTACACAATGTATGGTAAAGAAAGTCCCTGCTAGGTCACCCATAATTAGAAATCAGCCCGTTTGGTACGACTACGAATGTCGCACTGCTAAACATGATGCAAGGAAATCCCTTACCCAATATAGAAAATCAAAATTCTTAGAGCATAAAGAAAAATATTTGGCCAGCAGAAAAGCATACAAAAGTTTAATACGTGCAAAGAAAAAGAGTCACTTTGTTTTGACCAACATCCAGCTCATGAATAGTATCAAAAATGCACGCACATTTTGGTCATTTGTAAAGAATACAACATACAAATGTCCTGTTAATGCTGACATTAATATGACTACCTGGAAAAATCATTTCGAGAATCTTTACCTGAGTAGTTGCGATGCGAAATCCAGATTGGAGAGTGTAATCGGAGATACTCCACTTGCTGGAAGCATTGTAACAAATTCCATTCTGGATGATCCCATTACGTTAGATGAGGTGAAGACGGCTCTTCTCAGAATCAAACCACGGAAATCGGCGGGGATTGATACAATTCCTGGTGAATGTTATAAAGTTGGCTGTGATAGATTAGCACCATTCCTGACGAAACTGTTTAATATCCTCTATGACTCCCACTACTTTCCCTGTGAATGGTCTCGTTCTGTAATTGTCCCTCTGCACAAGAAGGGTGATAAGCTGGATCCCAACAACTACAGAGGGATTTCGTTACTTTGTATTCTCAGCAAGGTCTTTGCTTCCATCCTGACACGCCGGTTACGCTGTTGGACAGAGAACGAGGACATAATCTGTCGAGAGCAAGCAGGTTTTAGGACGCAGTACTCTACAATCGACCATGTCTTCACCCTGTACTCTATGGTCCTGAAGCACGTCTATGGCGACGGTCGGGGGAAGCTCTATGTATCATTTGTTGATTTTGAAAAGGCTTTCGACTCGGTAGATAGGAATCAACTCTGGAAAGTCCTCGAAAACACTGGCCTTTCATCCAAATTTATCCAAATGTTGAAAGCTATGTATGCAAATGTTGAAGCTTGTGTACGATGGAACAACACATTATCAGATTTCTTTAAATGCCCGGCGGGCGTAAAACAGGGGGCCTTGGAGAGTCCGATAATTTTTTCTCTATATATAGATGTTGTTGCTAATCATGTACGGAAGTTAGGGAAACACGGGGTCCAGCTACAACCTGGCACTCCAGAAATATTCGCCCTCTTATTCGCTGATGATGTTGCTCTACTCTCTACAACTCCGACTGGTTTACAAAACCAGCTAAATAATCTTGTCCAGGCGTCTCGTACCTTGGGTTTGAAGGTTAACCTGGACAAAACGAAAGTGATGGTCTTCCGAAAGGGAGGCCATTTAGCACAAGGGGAAAGGTGGACCTTAGCCGGCAGGAAGCTAGAAGTTGTAAATAGCTATAAGTACTTAGGCTTCACCTTTTCCACAAGGTTATCTCTCAATCTACATCTGGAAGACCTATTAACTAAAGGGAAGCAAAGAGTCGTTCAAGTACTGAAGACCATGTGGAGCTTGCATAACACAAGCACCACTATCTTCTTCAAGTTATTCGACTCCCAAGTACAATCTCTCCTGCTTTATGGTTCTGAGATATGGGGCATGGGTAAAGCTGACATAGTGGAAAAAGCTCACAGCTTCGCCTGCAAAAGAATTCTAGGTCTGGATACCCGCACACCTACTCATATGGTGTATGGGGACCTGGGAAGATATCCCCTGTCTATCTCAGGCTGCACTAGAGCAGTTAAATATTGGCTAAAAATTAGTAAAATGCCAACTAACAGGCTCCCCAAACAAGCATATCGCTGGTTAGCTAACTCCAATATCCCACAAAGCAGGAATTGGACAGCTCTCATAGAAAGTTGCCTCTCCAGGTCAGGATTTGCTCACGTATGGCTCAATGGAGGCGTTGGCAACGAAAAACCCTTCCTCAGAGCGTTTAAGCAAAGACTTCGAGACTGTCACAGACAGTCTTGGCAGGAAGGAAATAGCTCCAGTACAAGATACTGCTGGTACTCCTCTTTCAAGAATTTCTTTGGGGAGGAGGCGTACCTAAAAATGTTAACTATTAAAAAATTTCGTGATGCTTTTGCAAGGTTCAGATTTGGTGTAAACAACCTAAATATTAACAGACACCGTTTTAATCTTCTGTACAATAACTCAACATGCCCGTTTTGTCATCAAAATGAAGACGAAGAGCATTTTTTGGTGGACTGCCCCTTCTATAAAGAAATAAGAGAGAAATACATCAAACGTCATTTAGAGGCTGGAACGAATTTCATGCAACTCATGTCTGCTTCTGATAAGATAACGACGAGAAATGTGGCTATGTACATATTTTATGCCTTGAAACAACGAGAGGAAAACTGCCATTGATTGTATGTAGGAATTGATCATTTGTGATATTGTATTTTAAAATTGTAAAGGGCGGTCGGCCTATATACAATAAATAAGTCAAAGTGTCAAAAGTCTCTCTCTCTCTCTCTCTCTCTCTCTCTCTCTCTCTCTCTCTCTCTCTCTCTCTCTCTCTCTCTCTCTCTCTCTCTCTCTCACCTGGCATGAGGCCTCAGCAGGGGCAAGAGGCACACCAGAGTGTCCTTGGTAGCACTGTAGTTCAAGGTCAAGGCCTCAGCCACCATCTCTGCCAAGTTAGCAATGCTGTGGCGCTGCACAGAGGTCAAGGTTATGAGGTCAACTATTGTTTTCGATTAGCTTTGTATGTACTTTAAATGCGGGAATTACACTGTGAAATGAGAAGAAAAAGAATCATTGTTACATCATTATTCATTTGTCGGAAAGAGGTACTTCAAATTAAAAAATCCATGAAAAAAATAATCATCCTGTTTCCTCATCTGTCTTTCTGTCTGACTGTCTGTCTGTCTGTGTGTCTGTCTGTCTGTCTGTCTGTGTGTCTGTCTGTCTGTCTGTCTGTCTCGCTGTCTGTCTGTCTGTCTGTCTGTCTGTCTGTCTGTCTGTCTGTCTGTCTGTCTGTCTGTCTGTCTGTCTGTCTGCCTGCCTGCCTGTCTGTGTGTCTCTCTTAATATTTGCTTCTCTGTCTCCTCTCTCTGTGTGTTTGTCTCTGTGTCAATCTGTCTGTCTTCTCTGTCTCTGTCTCTCTCTCTGTATATTTCTGCCTCTCTGCCTATTTCTCTCTATATCTCTATATATCTCGATTTCTCTATCACTCTATCTCTCTCTCTATGTATCTGTCTATCCGCCCGTCCGTTCGTCCGTCCGTCTACCTACCTACCTACCTAGATGCACATGGGAAGGGGGATAACTCGAGAGGTGTTGAGGACAAATCACACACCTCGGGCAGGCACCCTGCGTTGTTGACGAGAACATCCAGGCCTCCATAAGAAGTTTTGAGAAAGTCCCTCAGTCGCTCCCTGCTTGTGCCGTCACATACATCCAGCTGATGGAACTTTGGAGACAGCCCCTCCTTGGCTAGCTCCTCCACTGCCTTCTGGCCTCTGCCCTCGTCCCGAGCTGTTGCAAGTTGTCATGGCAACATAGCGTATCATGCACACAACATAAGGATTGTTTTCCAAAGGAACTTACGAAATAAAAGAGAATCCTTTCATAATATGTTCATAGTGCATTTACATTTACAGTGCATCAACATAATACTTCCAAAAAGTATTTCATTTCCACATCCTTTGGTTTAAAAAAAAAATCTGCATAGAAGTGTGTATTTATTACTTACGATCGACTGTGCGTGGATTCCTGTACGTTTTCTCTGAGATGTCCTGACTACTTGGAAACGTAAACATTTAAATCATAATTTGTCAAGAAATCAGGAATCGAGTCTATGCAAACGGGTGATGTGTGTGTGTGTGTGTGTGTGTGTGTGTGTGTGTGTGTGTGTGTGTGTGTGTGTGTGTGTGTGTGTGTGAGTGTACGTGTGTGTGTGTGTCTGAGTGTGTGTGTGTGTGTGTGTGTGTGTGTGTGTGTGTGAGAGAGAGAGAGAGAGAGAGAGAGAGAGAGAGAGAGAGAGAGAGAGAGAGAGAGAGAGAGAGAGAGAGAGAGAGAGAGAGAGAGAGAGAGAGTTATAACTGTCAATGAAATATGAAGTCAAATGTTCATGTTGCAAATAATACATTCAGTCTGCGTGAGGTGGAGACTATGCTAGTTCACCCTGACCAGTGCAAACATGCACTGACGTCGGCTCTCTCCTTGAACACCATTAAGACATCCAAGTCTCTAAGTGCGCTACACAAATCTGATATGTCAAACGTCGTTCCTACCTGTGAGGACAACGTCGCCTTCGAAAAGTTTGCACAAGGACTTCACGATGGCTAATCCGATTCCTTTGTTTGCTCCTGTCACCTGAACAGAATGAATGAATACATGAACAAATGAAAGAACGAATGATGAATGAACAAATGGATGAATGAAGTTCAGAGCCCATCAGTCTGTGCAGGCTATTTGAGGTCATTGATAATGAAAATTAATCACCAGAGCAGGTTACAATATGAGCAAATCTACGCTCAATTCACCCGGTAAATCGCCTTTTACGGATCACGTATGGAGATTAGAAAACGAAACCATTCCATTACACAAATAGAACATGAAGAACAAAAACTCTAACATCGAGACGGCTGAGGATTGAACCCGGACGACCCTGATTATAATGCACCCATTTGCCATATGTACATAGACATGAATGTGAAGGTCGTGCCAGCTCACCACAGCCACCCGCTTCGTCGCCATGTTGGTTTGCTCGACCAGTCCACAGCTTCGCGTTTGCCGCAGATACAGCTTCCTTTGACCTAAGCGAGTGATCAGCAGTCTCGACAGTAAGAATTGATCACCTCCCGTCTCTGGACTTGCTCTCAAACGCAGATTTCCTCCATGCAACCCAGATCGCTGGGCGAGGGACGTGTGTGACTCGCCAGAGTTGATCCAAATATAACAACTGGGGTCGAAGGTGAAGGACGCCGGGCCGTCAACAAGACGCGCTATTTTAGTTCACAACCAGCGGCCTGCAGCCTGCACTGGGAGGAGGTGGCGTGTGCTGTAGCGGGGAGAAAGGCGTAAAGCTGTTTGTTTACTGCACGTGTCCTCCGTGCCTCAGCACAGTGAATGGTGTTGTTGACCATCTAGCTTGACTGGACGTTTGGATGTCACACAGCAGCCTACCGAGTGGTGACCGATACATCGGCCTCGGGAATGCATCTTAGAAATGACTTGTTGACGTAATATTTATGCTCTCTGGTAGAAATTTAGTTCAGCAGATAACAAAATCTGCATCGCATAAATGGAAGACCGTAATTCTGGGATGACATTTTGCAAGTCTGGTTGAAAGGGTCGAGTTTTCTGCACAAAGGATTGTTTTTTTTAAGCCTGATCGTTTTGGTGGTGAAAAGTACAACCTAAACGAGTCGACGTACTGTCATCCCGTGGACGGATGCATGATCGACGCATGGATGGATGAATGGATGGATGGATGGAAAGATGGAGTTGAAGGGCCTATCAGCCTAATTGTGGGCTACAAAAGGCCACAATTACTTTAATCATAACATGTAAAACAACTAAATAAAAATTTCATTTTAAAACTTACTACAAATTAAAGAGGTAAAAGAAGAAATATGAAAAAGACATCAAAATACATAACAGAGCTCAAAGACGAGCATATAACTGAGAATCTTCGAAATTTTTATCACAGCATTGGAAATATCTGGAAGACTGCTCAACCCACTCCGTAAATGCGCAAGTCGAGGACATTCCACCAGAATATGTGCCGTGTGGTGATCGAGTCTGCACTCCGATGGAGGCTCATCAACTAAAATTAGGAGTGGGTCAGGTCGGAATAGCCTATATCAAGGAACGGCAGAGCAGGGGGAGGGGTGTGTGTGTGTATGTTTGTGTGCGCGCGCGTGCGCTCGTGCGTGTGCATGTGTGTGTGTGTGTGTTATCTGAAATAATTGGAGGTAGGCCTATGTTACTCCTTTTGTCACAAAGCTTTTTCATCATCAGTATGATAATTACATGTAGCATTTCCCTCGGAGGTGGAACCTTTCAATAAAGGGGCCCCCCATTTTAAAGTCAGGAGACAAGTTTGACCCATACAACTTCAGATGGATTTCTATGCTGAGCATGCAATGTGAGCACAGTTTTCGTGTTTTTCATGATAAATCGTTTGCGATTTTTGGCGGAGGAAGTTCCCTATACTTCTTTCAACTCTGACCCCGAATCTTAATTTTTATGAAATTCTTCGTATGAGGTAAAGGACAAAATTCTCCGACCTATAAGTTTCACTTGAAGTTATTCTTCGAATATGCTTCTTTACAAGCGGTATGCAGACAATGTTTATTGCACACTGCTCACTCGCTAATTCACAATTCGATGCAACGATTCTTCTGCCTCCATCCCCCTGTGGGTTCGGGGTAAGAATTGACCCACCGCGTCTCCCTACGCGATTCGTAAGTGGCAAATAACTAGGGACATCGTGACTTGCTTTAACGTTTACTCTAAACTGTTCTAGTGGTTTTCGTGCTCAATGGCCTTACATAGCCTACAAAGGCTGATAGGTCGTAAAACACCATCCATCCATCTTCTGCCTTCATGAAGCCCCGCAGTTGGTTTTCAATGGAGATTTGTCCTGGAATCCCAGACTCTGCATGTAATGACGTGAAGTAAATCTCACGGCTGTATTATGTATAGACGTCAAAACTCCCTGCCGTGGTCAGGACAAAGGTCATGCAATTTGTAACCAGAAAGCACTCTGAGAGCGCAAACCTCCACCAAAGAAACACAAACTACTAATCCATGGCCTGTATTATTAATTAATTCAGGCAAGATTTGAACTAGGCAGGCCTGACGCTACGAAATTCAGTTCATATTTTTATAGGCTGAAACTGGTGAAAGCGATTTCTGAGTGCCGAACGATTTCAATAGTTTGACGTCATCAACTTAATTCGTGATTTGCGATTAAATTTCTCTGTAATTCTAAAACAAGATAACGGATAACCACCAAAATTTGATGGATTCTTTATTGACCTTCACCAAAGTTCATCAGGATCTGTTCTGTATTTTTGACACGTATGTTGCTATCTTCATGTATCTAACGAACTGAGGGTTAAACATAACCTCCTGGGCGGAGGTATGAGAGGGAGCCCGACTCGGCGATTTGCAGAGCAGAGGTAATGAGCTCTGTACAATGGAGTTTCTGATCAGTGGTTAAAAAGCGCTCGCCCGAGGTCGCTTGCAGCTAGCGATGGCGGCGTTCCCAGCCTCGCAGATCCTTGAGTCGCATCCATGGGCATGTTGCCAAGCTCGCATTGCTTCTCCCACCCAGGAGTAAAATCGGGTAGCTGCGAGCACAGCGAGGGCACACTGGAGTAAGTTAACCCTTGGATGCTGCCTTGAGCCAGGACTGGGTTCAAGCGTTCCCGAGGGTGTGGAGTTGGTGCTGGTACCAGACTGTGTGTGCCTGTTCTGTCTGTCGCTGCGTTTGTCGTAAGCAGATACCTGTGAAGGACTGATCAAGCGACCAGGGGGTAGAGTATAAAGCGGTTCAGTATCCGTACATGGGAAATAATTCGCTATGTAAAACCACGACATTACCTTTTACCTTTGTCAAAGTTTTGACAACTCGTAATGATCAAATAACGCAACACGACCTCTGGCATGTGAATGAAAAGTTGACGCATAAAACTTTATACATGTTTCGCTGAAAAATACAACAGCTTGCAACAGAAAGCTAGATGAGTTTTATGGCAAATGAAAATAAAACACCGAAGAAAATTACGGTGGTAGTGGTGGTGATTGCTGTGATGGTGGAGGTGGTGATAGTGGTTGTGGGTGGTGGTGGCAGTGGTGATGGTGGTGGTAGTATTTATATTGTGATGTTGGTGTTGGTGGTAGTGGTGGTGATTGT
>JAWQFJ010001044.1:5000-12500 GCA_034096865.1 Theodoxus fluviatilis | reverse complement strand
AAGAACGGAAGTTCTTCTCTTCCGGTGGAAGAGGAGAGGGGGGTAGATGGAGAGAAACAGGGGGGAGGGCAGAGAGGTGAGTGGGTGGGTTCCGGACAACGACCGACCGGGCAGGGACCCACAGGGCAACCGCGAACAATAGCCCACAGCCCAGGCAAGGACGGTGAGGGGAGTAATTATGGAGAGTGGTTCATTAGCCGAAGATAGGGGGTTGGGAAGAGATAGCAGCGGAGATGGGGGAGGGCAGAGAGGTGCGTGGGTGGGTTCCGGACAAGGACCCACCGGGCAGGGACCCACAGCTAGGGGAGCCACGAACAATAGCCCAGGCAAGGACGAGGAGGGGGTAATTATGGAAAGTGGTTCATTAGCCGAAGATAGGAGGGAGGGAAAAGATAGCAGCGGCGATAATGAGTACAGCAGCGTAAAATACACGTGGTGATAGGTGCACCTTATGACATGAACACAGTAGATGTACAATACACTCGGTCATGGTAATAGGTGCACCTCATCACATATATACTGCCGATCACTGATTGGTTGCCCATGTGAAATCGTGACTCAAGACCATGCCCTGGGCCGTGATTGGACAAGAGAGACGAAGTGTTTTCCCAACAGGTATTTAAGCCCGGGTTTTTAGTGACTCGGTGCGCCGCTATACCGTTTTTTTTACTAGGACAGATCCACGTAGATACGGGCGCCCTGTCGGGAATGAGTAATAGGTTTTTGTGGCCAAAGCCACTGTTGAAAGGAGTGAAGGAGATGGAAAGGAACCAGCCGGACGAACAGTGTATCAAGCCCCACCGCCAGCCTTGCCTGAAGTTCTCCGGTTCGACGGCCCCCCATGTTTGCTGACCGGCGGAAGGAAGAAAGACCCACGAGGAACGAGTCTTCTCCATTTTGGAAATGTCCCCAAGCGAAACCAATCCGTGCTAGTGGCTTGAAGTCTACCCAAGCTGTCTCGACTCTAGGAAAACCGACCCGCCATATTTCATCGTGAGTGTGAAAATCTCCCGAGGCCATGTGCTGTAATGCACCGTGCGCCCATCTCCTTCCCCCCTCTCCCCCTTCCCCCCTTTGCCTCTGTGGCACGCGTTGAGCGTGGAGGCCGAATCTGCACGAGAACCTCACCGAGTTTCATCGAGTAAGATAAGTACATTGCTCTCACCTCCGGCTTGGCAGTTTTTCTTTTCTTGAATCGTCATGAATAATTAATTGCTGTTTGCCTAACTTTGCATTGATATGGTTTGTGGCGCTTGTCGCTGTTTCCCCTTTCAAGGGTGATTATTCTGAATTGATTAAACAACCATTTAAATTACTACTGTGTTGCCATTCCCTTAATTCCAGGCATATTATATCCATAGTTTGATTAGGGGAATGAAGGTGCGTGAATTGTTTCTCTAAAATTTTATCCCTAGACATACGTAACAAGCCATTCATTTACTCAAGTTAAATGAATTAAATTAAATTGGAGAACGAACACGTCACACCCAGGCAGACTCAGGCAGACTGATCGCTGTCTTCTCAAAGAACAGTTGGTCTTCTCGCTCTCTCTAACATAGCTATCAGCTCACAACCAACTCACGACCTAGTTTTTCTCACCACCGTTCAGACCCCAGAGCAAACACCGCTCACCACCCAGGGTCAGAACTCAAGTTCTACTCGCTCCAACCTTTTATTTCAATTCCTATACATCCGTCGGATTACTAACCAGCAAAAAACACGTCTCTCTCAAGTAAGATACTTTTGAAATCCATTTGTCCATTACAGTAAGTATGAGAGGGAGAGAGAGAGAGAGGGAGGGAGAGAGAGAGAGAGAGAGAGAGAGAGAAAGAGAGGTGTTACGCGTCTCCACCATTTATGAGTTGCTTTCTCTCTCTCTCTCTCTCTCTCTCTCTCTCTCTCTCTCTCTCTCTCTCTCTCTCTCTCTCTCTCTTAATATCCTCTGGTTCCTTGTATGAGTGAATGGTCTGACTCGTAGGACTTGATGTCCTTTGAGCGAGATTTAACACTTCAGTCTTATTTGTTGATTTGCTTGATTCCGGAGGGTTTGATGTTTCTTTATTGTTGGACAGAAGACTTCATATCTCTTCTTAAGTTCTTATTCCTTTATTCTTAGCAGCAATTTAAGATACCAGATGTTACACTGCCTAACGTTCTCTGCCTGTTTCTCTAACTCTCTGGCTACATTCTCTCTCCGGATCTGACTCCGTCTCTCCCTCTCCGCTCTGTCTCTTCTGCTCTGCTTTCTCTCTCTTATTTTACCTCCCAAATTACTGAGATACCTGTCTTCTTAAACACAGACCGTCCCGCATCCCCTTTCATGGTCTTGTGCCCCGACCACACCAGAAATACGATAGCGGGGGAAAGGGGGGGGGGGGGCGATGGACAGGTCTTGGAGGGGGGGGGGGATGTTCTTTGGGAAGACAGTTTGATTCCGTTCGATCTGGAGTTCTCTCCTAAAAATAAACTCGCTCTTTTGACCCAATTTCTGGGGCACAATATGTGGATGTAGGCCTAAAGCATCTTTCTACTTTCCAGCCTAACACTAGCTCTTTCCAGCATATGAGAGGGAGAGAGAGAGAGGGAGAGAGAGAGAGAGAGAGAGAGAGAGAGAGAGAGAGAGAGAGAGAGAGAGAGAGAGAGAGAGAGAGAGAGAGAGAGAGTATATACGCTTGATCCATTCCGGCGATTTGAATGAAGTCAAAGGATGTAAAATCATTACACAAGTTTTTTGTTTATCCATGTCCTTCCACATGAATAAAAATATACGTATGATTTTGTTAGTGTGCTAATTTCATAACATGTTCCAACTAAAGTGCATGAGTCCATTTTCTGCATGGAAGGGCGACGTTAATCTTAAAAAGAAACAATTATGTTCAGGTTCCAATTAGAGGGGTTACAGTCAAAATCGAGTTCAGTTGTACGGAGAGATGGCCTTAGTTTCCTTGACGTCAAAGTGTACTCTTGTACAAATATAAAAACAGGGTTCGTACAGGTTTTTAGATGAAAAATTCCATGACTTTCAATGAGCCTCAATAACATTTTCCATGACTTAGCGTACTGTGATACATGACAGTGTTAAAGAGAAAAGTGTATGGCGCGCGTCCAAACTCACGCACAATACACCCGTTGTAAAAAAAGTTCTAATTCTTTTTATTATATTTTACAGCAGATTGATTCAAAAATTGACAAATGCAAGTTAACAAACAAATCATGAATGGACATTACTTTCATCTTTTTCAAATCTTTCTTAATTGTAAAAATCCAGTAATTTGAAATAGAAAGTTAGCAATCTAGTGAAAATCTAGTGAGCATGTTTTTTTCGTAACACTTCAGTTCTGAGTGTGAAGGAGCACGACAGCGTGTTCACATTCACACAGTCAGTATGCAGTTAGTTTATTTACATTGGGACTGAAAGCCAAGAATTGGCAAGTTCACAACATTTACTGGGCTGAATTGGCAATTTCCTGAACTTTGGCCTTGATTTGTTCTTGAACTGTCTTCAGTTCTTCTCCTTTTGCCTTTGCAGATTTCCGCATAGCGTTGAACTTTGCCAGTTTGTTTCAAGTCTCCCTTCTCAATGGCTTCACCATATTCATCTGCCGCCTTCTCAAGTGCTTTCTTGAAAACGGAGAGAGATGAGAAAGAGAAAGCCGAGAAGAACAAGAAAAGGAAAGCTGAATTTGATGAACTGAAGAAGAAGAAACGGCGCACAGGTACTGGAGAATGAGAAGTGGGAGATGACCATTTTCAAAGTCCACAAAATTTCTGCTTTCAGTGTGTCCTCTGTTGTCACGAAAGTGTCAATCCCAGTAGACCTAGTGCCACTGCCAGTGGCTGCAGGCCTAGTTTCGACCGGCGTAGCAGCGCTAGCTGGTACCATCACCTTTGAAGCACTCTCAGCATTTTTTGCAGTGTGAAGAAAATACCGTACCAGGTGCCTCAGTGTCATCAGTGGTGCCTAAAAAACCCATCTCAGGGTTAAGAGACGGAACTGAACTGAACATCCTGGAAGATCGAGTCCAGCCTACACGCAACAACAAGCTGGTCGCCAAAGTGGCCAAAGACCTTATCCAACCCCAGGACACAGCACTACACTCATCTACCATTCTCACAGAAACAAAAACAACACGCAGTCTTCACTCACCATTCCCTCTTGCAAGATCTCCTGAAGGGTTGTCATCAATTAGATGCTGCTTAAATACCTAAGAATAAGAGGGGATCATTGGTAGTTCTCCGTTACCATTTCCACCTCTTTCCGTATGAACCCCATCTTCCCTTTTTGATTATTGTTAGTATCGTTTTGAATAATTCCAAATTAGATTGGGGTTATACTATTCCTTGGAGTTGTAACCTTTGCTGGAATGGAGGTCCTCATGGTGTCAGAATAATGGGCAGGTGTTGAAAAGTAAGCACTCATTTACATACGTAACTGAGGTGATACCAGATCGTAGACTGATGCTCTGATCAGTGCAGCATTAAGTACCTACCATTTGGTGAGACAGAATTGCATTCAAACCCTCGCACGAGTCACAGAAAGCCCTCTGTCGATTTTGATAAATGTAGAGTTTCTGAAATACATTGTCATGCTCTTTTCGACAGTGAAAACTGTTTTTAAATCAAATGAGTGGAGCGAAATCAGTATCTTGCCAAGCTGTGATAGCACTAAAAAATGAGGACTTTTCTGTCAATTTTATTACTATCAACATATTACTTTCATTAAAATGCATATGGAAACTAATTCTTAAGCGGCAGATTGACATAAATGTTCAGGCTTTTTTAATTAAAAAGTTATCACAGATCAGTTTTCTATAGAAATCTGAAAATCGACAACCAGGGCTCCTACTCACAAATATGGGCTGTAGCTCGACCGCTTAAAGTATGATGTGACACAGTCCGCAGCGCGGGTCACATTTTCACCTACCATGTTAAGGATGACGTCATCCCTGGGTTCAGAGATCATCTGTCTCTGGATCACGAGGGTCAGGAGGTTGACACCCATCTTGCTGACGGAGTAGGCAGGGTAGATTGTGCTGGCTGGCCATCCCTTCTGCTCGAACGATCCATCTTGCGCTGCCCTAGAATTGGGAAAGAAGCAGGCTTTACTCCCTCTACATGCAGGCTTTACTCCCTCTACATGCAGGCTTTACTCCCTCTACATGCAGGCTTTACTCCCTCTACATGCAGGCTTTACTCCCTCTACATGCAGGCTTTACTCCCTCTACATGCAGGCTTTACTCCCTCTACATGCAGGCTTTACTCCCTCTACATGCAGGCTTTACTCCCTCTACATGCAGGCTTTACTCCCTCTACATGCAGGCTTTACTCCCTCTACATGCAGGCTTTACTCCTCTACATGCAGGCTTTACTCCCTCTACATGCAGGCTTTACTCCCTCTACATGCAGGCTTTACTCCCTCTACATGCAGGCTTTACTCCCTCTACATGCAGGCTTTGCTCCCTCTACATGAAGGCTTTGCTCCCTCTACATGCAGGCTTTGCTCCCTCTACATGCAGGCTTTACTCCCTCTACATGCAGGATTTACTCCCTCTACATGCAGGATTTACTCCCTCTACATGCAGGATTTACTCCCTCTACATGCAGGCTTTACTCCCTCTACATGCAGGCTTTACTCCCTCTACATGCAGGCTTTACTCCCTCTACATGCAGGCTTTACTCCCTCTATATGCAGGCTTTACTCCCTCTACACGCAGGCTTTACTTCCTCTACATGCAGGATTTACTCCCTCTACATGCAGGATTTACTCCCTCTACATGCAGGATTTACTCCCTCTACATGCAGGCTTTACTCCCTCTACATGCAGGCTTTACTCCCTCTACATGCAGGATTTACTCCCTCTACATGCAGGATTTACTCCCTCTACATGCAGGCTTTGCTCCCTCTACATGCAGGCTTTGCTCCCTCTACATGCAGGCTTTGCTCCCTCTACATGCAGGCTTTGCTCCCTCTACATGCAGGCTTTACTCCCTCTACATGCAGGCTTTACTCCCTCTACACGCAGGCTTTACTCCCTCTACACGCAGGCTTTACTCCCTCTACACGCAGGCTTTACTCCCTCTACATGCAGGATTTACTCCCTCTACATGCAGGATTTACTCCCTCTACATGCAGGATTTACTCCCTCTACATGCAGGATTTACTCCCTCTACATGCAGGATTTACTCCCTCTACAAGCAGGCTTTACTCCCTCTACATGCAGGCTTTACTCCCTCTACATGCAGGCTTTACTCCCTCTACATGCCGATACAAGTTAGTTAACCACAGTCGTGAAAGCACGCCTGACATTGTATTCTCTCTTAAGATGTTGAATGGCCCTGAAAAGAGCCGTTGAATACGAGCATTCGCTCCCACAGGTGGAGCCAGTCGAGCTTGGCTGTGTCTCATGGGGCCTCTGGCGGGCGCACCTCTGGTGGCTTTGTGGCTTCAGGCGCGGTCGGCAAGCTTTGGGAGTAGATCTCTCTCTTCAGTTAATAATGTTTGCAGCAGTCCCCCTAAGTGTATCGCCTTCATTCGCTAGCAGTTGGTAGGTGTATAGTTGAATGACAAGATGGAGATTGTTCCACAGTGGTGGTACTGAGTAGTAGAAAACCCTGTGCAGGTCAACAACTCCCTACATTACGGTCGGGGTCACGCTGTGTGGGGCTGTCTCACGAGGTTGTGAGGTTGCCTGGCATAGTGGCTCTGTCTTTTATACACCTTTAAGCGAGAGTGCATTTCTAGAATCTGATTCCCCCCCCCCCACCCCCCCCCCCCCCCCCCCCCCCCCCACTCCAATCGCAGCCTGTGTAGATCTCGCATGACTGGACATGCATGCGCAGTGAGTTGAAGAGAATCCCCGGTCAGTATTAGAACAGACGGCCGGGTAAACTAGACGGAGGCTGCGCCCAGCTCATGAAAAGGAAAGTTTTTATCCGCTGGTACCAATTTAACCGCGGTTTCGCAACCGAGAGAGTTAATTGGACCAGAGGTAAAACTGACAACTCGCCATGAATGTCTCCCTGCCTGAAGACTCACCCAATTGCCTCTTGCATCAGGTCGTCAATGTCCTTGACAGTCATGGCGTCAGTTGCCTTCAGTCGAGACTGGAGCTGTGGTGAGCAATTTGCGAGTGCCATCAGTGATAATAGGCTGGAAATGTTGACCACTCTGAAATAAACCAGCAGTTTGAAACTCGATTAAATTAACACAAGAAAGTACATAGACATGCGTATTGCAGTGTTATCAACAACCTACATGTTTCAGCCATAAATAAAGATCTCTCTCTCTCTCTCTCTCTCTCTCTCTCTCACGCTCGCACGCGCGCACACACACAAATACATATCACACACACACACACACACACACATTCACACGAATACATACAATCGTAGATATATACAATAACTGCAACATACATGCACGTGTATGCTACCACAGATAGGCCTATGTACACATGTGCGCTCACACACACACACACGCACACACACACACGCACACACA
>JAWQFJ010001044.1:0-2500 GCA_034096865.1 Theodoxus fluviatilis | reverse complement strand
TGAATGGGTTAGTGGATGGATGGATGATTTGTGGGTGGATGGATGGATAGATGTATGAATGGAGGAATTTGAATGGATGGGAGAGTTGATGAAATTTGAAAACCAAAGCCCTCTTTGGGTAGCTGCTTTTTAATCGTTTGTACCTATAATCAAATAGTAGATACAATACACAAACAGCAGATAAAAACTTTGCCGCAGAATGCATCTGTGAAAATGAGTCCCCAAAAGCGAATTGTTTGTTCCAAATTCTTCCATAACATGAAAAAAATTACCTAAAAATAAACATGAAGATCACGTTTGAAACTTTTCTTCTTTTCGCTAGCTTCCTGGCTTACGGTTTTTGTGCGTGGAGAGAATCACATATTGAAACCATTGTACAGAAAATATTTTTTTCGACCGATTGAAAGTATTGCCAGCTTGAGATATCAAACGAGAACTTGCTTTGGAAGAACAGCCTCTGTTTGCGTATATGCTCGCCCAGGACATAAGAAATTAATGTCACAAAATACGCTCACGTATGCCAAGTTACCGCTACATGCATTTCACATTGAAGCTAAGGTGCAAGAACGGATGGAACACACGAGGAACCACATGCTCGCGAAACCACATGCTCGCGAAAAGAACTGTATGCGCTTGATATGTTCATAATACAGCAAGGGCATGGTCAGTCTACACCCACATGTACAGTTCCACTTACATCCGGCATGCACCCGGCGTTGTTGACAAGAATGTCCAGGCCGCCGTAGGTATTTTTGAGAAAGTCCCTCAGTCGCTGTACGCTTTTGGCGTCACAGACATCCAACTGCTGGAACTTTGGAGACAGTCCCTCTTTCGTCAGATCTTCCACCGCCTTGTGACCCCTGCCTTCGTCTCGAGCTTTTCAAAGGAAGAAGAATGGAATTCCAAAAAGGATCAGAGGCGGTGTGGGTCAAGAAGGAACAGAGCAAAAGGTCAGCATAACGCGTCACGCACCAACAAGGCTAGACCGTGGGGTGAAAAGGAGCGTTCTTCGTTAGGATGCAACACCCTAGTATGTCCGTGTGTGTGTGTGTGTATGTGTGTGTGTGTGTGTGTGTGTGTGTGTGTGTGTGTGTGTGTGTGTGTGTGAGAGAGAGAGAGAGAGAGAGAGAGAGAGAGAGAGAGAGAGAGTAGGTTAGTAGATATAAACCGCATGAGTTTTACCTGTAAGAACAACGTCTCCTTGAAACTGCTGGCAAAGCAGTCTGACTGTCTCCAGTCCAATGCCCTTGTTGGCTCCAGTCACCTGTAGATCAAAGCCACCCGGCAAAATGCTGTAATCATACTGGGCACATGCACATCCTAGAAAATGCACAAAGAAACGCATGTAAAAATGCACACACAAGCATACACGCAAGCAAACAAGTGCGCTCATGTACAGACACGCTTATAAAGTTTGCACGCATTTGTCCATACATGACAGACACTTGCACGCGTTTACGCACGCACGCGCGCGCGCGCACACACACACACAATGTTTCACGCCTGGAAACGGGTATATAGATGAAGAAACACATTTTACATAAATACGCAAATCAACTAGCTAGCCAGTGAGCCAGTGTAAGTAAACAAGTCAGGCAATCAGCCACCAGCAAGTCAACCACCCAGTCAGACAGTTTGTCAAACACTTGGTCAATCAGTAAGTCAGTCAGTAGGTACGTAAGTCGGTCAGTCGGTTGTCAGTCAAGTCAGCTAGTCAGTCAGTCAGTCAGTCAAGTCAGTCACGTCAGTTGGTCAGTCAAGACAGCCAGTCAGCCAATCAGTCAGTCAATCAGTCAGTCAGTCACAAGTCAGACAGTCAGTCAGTCAATTCAGTCTGTCAGTCAGTCCGTCAGTCAGTCAGTCAGTGAGTCAGTCAGTCGTCCAGCCAGTCTGCCAGTCAGCCAGTCAGCCAGTCGGTCGGTCGTTCGGTCGGCGGTCGGTTAGTCAAGTCAGTCAAGTCAGTCAGTCAGTCAGTCAGTCAGTCAGTCAGTCAGTCAGTCAGACAGTCAGTCAGTCAGACAGTAATCGATCGATCATCTCACCACAGCTACACGAGTCGCTGGTTTGGACGCCATAGCGAGAGGCCAAGGAGGGAGACCTGGCAGGAAAGCCGTCAGTTTTCACACTGTCCACTGTGGAGGTCGACTGAGGCCTGCAGCATTCAGCGTGGCTTAGACTAGTGAATATAGTCTCAGCAACAGGTTGGTCACATGATAGCCTAAATTCTTCCATTCCAAGCATACCACAAAAACGAATTCTGTCATTGAGTGTATTCCTCCGCTTGCTGTGATACACTCGGATCCTGGCAGCCATCTTTTCGTCAATTCATTTTCTAAACATCGATTTCCCAAAAATATAAAACTTGTATGCGGTAAAATTCGAATCACAAGAGTGCAATATTGTGAACTCTACTAATTATAAGGACTTTGAAGACAACAGCAACAATTATACTTCATTGTGCGAGTAAGGCAACCAATCCCGTCTGCATAATCTTTTAGAC
>JAWQFJ010001043.1:73239-89951 GCA_034096865.1 Theodoxus fluviatilis | reverse complement strand
GTTTGACAGTGCTGCAGGTGTGGCATTGAAAATCTAATTTTAAATTTGAACTTTAAAAAACAAACTTAAATGTTAGTTTTAGATCCATTTTACTCATTTAATCTTATTTATGTTAATGAGAATAGTATTTTGTTGAATGTATGTTGGTCATTCAATGATTCAGTCCTTTTAACTGATAAACATGCAAGAAAGTGATCATTCACTTCAGTCAAGTGTTAATAGAGGTTTTAATGCACATCTGGCAGTGGGATTTTTTTCTAATGGGAGGGGGAAAAAGCACCAAAATGACTTTCTTTATTAGCAAAATGTCTCCCTATAAGTACAAAATCAGAAAACTGCTTGTTTATGTTAACCATGATAGTATACTGTTATCAGTATGATGGCCTTTGCTAGCACATGCTGGAAATATGTGGTGCATCTCCTTCTGATATAGTACTCCTTGGTGTGATCATTTTCAGTGGGCTTCTTGGGCCATATACAACCCTGTTTGTTTGTAATTCCTACATTCTATTCAACAAGAAAGACAATGCAGTACTCGGGGAGGATGACGAGAAAGACAAAGAACACGGTGAAGACAGGCAGGATGCTGGCAGGTGGAAGAGCTTGTTTGGGCGGGGGAAGAGTTGATGGATGGAAGACGACAACGATGAAGATGATGTATAGATGCACATGCTGCTACTGTTTAGGGCGAGGAGAAAAGGTAATAAATTGCTGAATGCTCCAAAATACAACCGTATCCCTGGACGTGGATATAATTTAGATACACGTAACTAACTGCGTACGTCCTATCTGTCTGTTTCTGGGTTTACCGTGAGAGGAGAGTTTATGGAATGCTTATTGTTTAACGGTCTCTCTTTCCCAGCCGGAAAGGCTTCTAGAGACATACCACACTAGTGGACACGTCCAAGGAGAGGGGTGCGGGAAAGACAGCCAAGCTGGCGGGCCACACTAGTGGACACGTCCAAGGAGAGGGGTGTAGGAAAGACAGCCAAGCTGGCGGGCCACACTAGTGGACACGTCCAAGGAGAGGGGTGTAGGAAAGACAGCCAAGCTGGCGGGCCACACTAGTGGACTCGTCCAAGGAGAGGAGTGTGGGAAAGACAGCCAAGCTGACGGGCCACACTAGTGGACACCTCCAAGGAGAGGGGTGCGGGAAAGATAGCCAAGCTGGCGGGCCACACTAGTGGACACGTCCAAGGAGAGGGGTGTAGGAAAGACAGCCAAGCTGGCGGGCCACACTAGTGGACACGTCCAAGGAGAGGGGTGTAGGAAAGACGGCCAAGCTGGCGGGCCACACTAGTGGACACGTCCAAGGAGAGGGGTGTAGGAAAGACAGCCAAGCTGGCGGGCCACACTAGTGGACACGTCCAAGGAGAGGGGTGTAGGAAAGACAGTCAAGCTGGCGGGCCACACTAGTGGACTCGCCCAAGGAGAGGGGTGTGGGAAAGACAGCCAAGCTGGCGGGCCACACTAGTGGACTCGTCCAAGGAGAGGGGTGTGGGAAAGACAGCCAAGCTGGCGGGCCACACTAGTGGACACGTCCAAGGAGAGGGGTGTAGGAAAGACAGCCAAGCTGGCGGGCCACACTAGTGGACACGTCCAAGGAGAGGGGTGTGGGAAAGACAGCCAAGCTGGCGGGCCACACTAGTGGACACGTCCAAGGAGAGGGGTGTAGGAAAGACAGCCAAGCTGGCGGGCCACACTAGTGGACACGTCCGAGGAGAGGGGTGTAGGAAAGACAGCCAAGCTGGCGGGCCACACTAGTGGACTCGTCCAAGGAGAGGGGTGTAGGAAAGACAGCCAACCTGGCGGGCCACACTAGTGGACTCGTCCAAGGAGAGGGGTGTAGGAAAGACAGCCAACCTGGCGGGCCACACTAGTGGACTGGTCCAAGGAGAGGGGTGTGGGAAAGACAGCCAAGCTGGCGGGCCAAACAAGCTGGTGGGCAACAGCATCTGACTGGCAAGCGATCTTGGTCGGTCAGTCCTCGGTGTATTTGCAGTGAATCACACAGAATGAAAAAGGATCTGAAGATTCCAAAAAATCTCGTAGAAAACGCAGCCGATCAGATGCTGCAGCCCGCTTGCTGGCGTGGCCCGGCAGCTTGGCTGTCTTTCTAACACCCCTCTCCTCGGACGAGTCCACTAGTGCGGCCCGTTCCGGGAAGTCTTTTCACTCAGCCTTATTTGGCCATGTAGGCCTAAACATCTGTTTAAAAAATGGGACGGCACGACATGAAATACTATGTACATATTTGTAGACCATACATACGTACATACAATTAATCGTACACATATTGTTTACATATCAATATACATATGTACATATGTACACTCGAGTTTGAAAAATATCCCAAGTATCTAAATATTGTTATTGAATAAACCATATTTGCATACATATACGCATACATAAACCATATTACAAAAATATGGATCTTGTTACAAAAACCAGTAGTTTTTAAGAAACGTATTATAGCATGATTATATTTGAAACTATTTCAAATATTGCGACTTGCGAAATAGATCTCCAAAAAGGAAAGACCAGGGCACTCTTAAGTCATTCTTTCTGAACCTTTCGTCAGTTATTCAGGCATGGGGCACTTACTGCTCGGAGAGTATGTCGAACACTTATAACGTGCAGAATTGTGAAAATAAAAACCGCTGGCGCTGAACCTCCAGGTTTTGGCATAAAAAAGATCGGGTTCGAACCCGCAACCTCTCGAGAAAAGAGGGGGGAAAAAAACAACACACACACACACACACACACACACACACACACACACAAACACAAAAAACCAGGTCGGTTTCGAACCCACAACCTCTTGAAAAAAGAGAGAGAAAAAAGTTTCAGCACAGAATCGAACCTGGTCACACATGACCAAGAGTCCAACACTCTACCAAATGTGCCACTGGAGATCTGTTATGACTGAGTGTTTGTAAAGCATTTATAGCGTTTGCAGCAACAACTTACAAGTGACCGTGAAGTAGGAAGGTGTACGATGAGATTTTACCCTGGGAGTAAACAAAATAAGTTTATTTCAGACCATTAACCTTTGCTGAAACTACTGTGTTCTGACAACCACCTGGTTTGTAGCTTCGCACTTCTCGCACCCAACCACAAACGAAAGTCCTGTAAGCTCCCAAGCTTTTGTAGGCTGCAAAATTCTCGCACTTTTGCCCAACACAAAATATTGTACAATCCTGGCATGGTTTATGTCCGGCAACTGGTTTTTGTCGACAGACCACAAACTGTTTGGTATTTCATACGGATCTAATCCATCAACGTCAATAATCTTCTCGTATTACCGCTTTTTTGCGTCTGCTGGTAGACGTTCAACATATGAAGAAGCCATTGTTTTGCGGAAAGTAGGAAAAGATAACTCTGTTTGACTCGATCTCGATTAGGCCATTCCGTCAACTGACATTATAGGGGGTGGTGGGGGGGTGGGGTTCGAGTTTACGACCTAAATAAATCACTTTCTTTTCAAACCTCGATTCTGAAAATTTGATACATTCAATCGGACCTAACTTCCAGTAAGTGTGCAAAATGCCATGGAAATCCGTCCAGTAGTTTTTGAGAAATCAGCCGTTAAGTCGGGACAGAGAGACAGACATGCACATAAAATCACGTCACGTTATTGATGACGTCACACATTTTGCAATTTCGCCATTCCATCAATCGACTATTTAGGGAGGTGCTTTCGAGTTTACGACCTTAAAAAACCACTTTTTTTTCAAGCCTCGATTCTGAAAATTTGATACATTCAATCGGACCTAACTTCCAGTAAGTGTGCAAAATGTCAAGGAAATCCGTCCAGTAGTTTTTGAGATATCAGCCGTTAAGTCGGGACAGACAGACACACAGACAGACAGATAAAGTCTGTAGGACCTCCAGTAATCCTGGAGGGATAAAGTCTGTAGGACCTCCAGTAAACCTGACTGGGTAAAATCCTTCCTTCTTCCTCCCTCCAACCGGTCTTTTGTCTCGTCCTTTTTTTTTCTCCTCCGAATTGACGTCACTCCTTCTTCCACTTTGGTGATTGGTGACGTCTTCAAACACTTTGGAATTCAGCTCATGCACACACCTTGCTGACACCAGAACCAATCGGTTCTTGACTGAAGCACTAAATTGCTCAAAGGTCTTTCATCTGCAGCAATGCCCGAAGGATAACACACACTCGCCAGTCCATCAAAATTCGACGTGTGACGTACATGTGTATATTTATATGTGTGCACATGAGAGCATGTATACGTGTGAGTGTGCATGTTTCTCGCTGTGCTGCAAAATCACAACAGAGAGCATTGTCACCTTCTGTCTCCTCACCAGGCGTCCCAGCACGAAGAGCAAGGGCAGGAAAGGTGGCAGCACCTATTCAAGCAATGGACACGAAGGGCAGGAAAGGTGGCAGCACCTATTCAAGCAATGGACACGAAGGGCAGGAAAGGTGGCAGCACCTATTCAAACAATGGACACGAAGGGCAGGAAAGGTGGCAGCACCTATTCAAGCAATGGACACGAAGGGCAGGAAAGGTGGCAGTACCTATTCAAACAATGGACACGAAGGGCAGGAAAGGTGGCAGCACCTATTCAAGCAATGGACACGAAGGACAGAGAGAGGTGGCAGCACCTATTCAAGCAATGGACACGAAGGGCAGGAAAGATGGCAGCACCTATTCAAGCAATGGACACGAAGGACAGGAAAGGTGGCAGCATCTATTCAAGCAATGGACACGAAGGGCAGGAAAGGTGGCAGCACCTATTCAAGCAATGGACACGAAGGGCAGGAAAAGTGGCAGCACCTATTCAAGCAATGGACACGAAGGACAGGAAAGGTGGCAGCACCTATTCAAGCAATGGACACGAAGGGCAGGAAAGGTGGCAGCACCTATTCAAACAATGGACACGAAGGGCTGGGAAAGATGGCAGCACCTATTCAAACAATGGACACGAAAGACAGGAAAGGTGGCAGCACCTGTTCAAGCAATGGACACGAAGGGCAGGAAAGGTGGCAGCAAGTATTCAAACAATGGACACGAAGGACAGGAAAGGTGGCAGCACCTGTTCAAGCAATGGACACGAAGGACAGGAAAGGTGGCAGCATCTATTCAAGCAATGGACACGAAGGGCAGGAAAGGTGGCAGCAAGTATTCAAGCAATGGACACGAAGGACAGGAAAGGTGGTAGCATCTATTCAAGCAATGGACACGAAAGGTAGGAAAGGTGGCAGCAAGTATTCAAGCAATGGACACGAAGGGCAAAGACAGGAAAGGTGGCAGCACCTATTCAAGCAATGGACACGAAGGGCAGGAAAGGTGGCAGCACCTATTCAAGCAATGGACACGAAGGGCAGGAAAGGTGGCAGCACCTATTCAAACAATGGACACGAAAGACAGAGAGAGGTGGCAGCACCTATTCAAGCAATGGACACGAAGGACAGGAAAGGTGGCAGCACCTATTCAAGCAATGGACACGAAGGACAGGAAAGGTGGCAGCACCTATTCAAGCAATGGACACGAAGGACAGGAAAGGTGGCTATTCAAGCAATGGACACGAAGGACAGGAAAGGTGGCAGCACCTATTCAAGCAATGGACACGAAGGGCAGGAAAGGTGGCAGCAAGTATTCAAGCAATGGACACGAAGGACAGGAAAGGTGGCAGCACCTATTCAAGCAATGGACACGAAGGGCAGGAAAGGTGGCAGCACCTATTCAAGCAATGGACACGAAGGACAGGAAAGGTGGCTATTCAAGCAATGGACACGAAGGGCAGGAAAGGTGGCAGCACCTATTCAAACAATGGACACGAAAGACAGAGAGAGGTGGCAGCACCTGTTCAAGCAATGGACACGAAGGGCAGGAAAGGTGGCAGCACCTATTCAAGCAATGGACACGAAGGACAGGAAAGGTGGCAGCACCTATTCAAGCAATGGACACGAAGGACAGGAAAGGTGGCTATTCAAGCAATGGACACGAAGGACAGGAAAGGTGGCAGCACCTATTCAAGCAATGGACACGAAGGGCAGGAAAGGTGGCAGCAAGTATTCAAGCAATGGACACGAAGGACAGGAAAGGTGGAAGCACCTATTCAAGCAATGGACACGAAGGGCAGGAAAGGTGGCAGCACCTATTCAAGCAATGGACACGAAGGACAGGAAAGGTGGCTATTCAAGCAATGGACACGAAGAACAGGAAAGGTGGCAGCACCTATTCAAACAATGGACACGAAGAACAGGAAAGGTGGCAGCACCTATTCAAACAATGGACACGAAGGACAGGAAAGGTGGCAGTACCTATTCAAGCAATGGACTCGAAGGGCAGGAAAGGTGGCAGTACCTATTCAAGCAATGGACACGAAGGGCAGGAAAGGTGGCAGTACCTATTCAAGCAATGGACACGAAGGGCAGGAAAGGTGGCAGCATCTATTCAAGCAATGGACACGAAGGGCAGGAAAGGTGGCAGCAAGTATTCAAGCAATGGACACGAAGGGCAGGAAAGGTGGCAGCACCTATTCAAACAATGGACACGAAAGACAGAGAGAGGTGGAAGCACCTATTCAAGCAATGGACACGAAGGACAGGAAAGGTGGCAGCACCTATTCAAGCAATGGACACGAAGGATAGGAAAGGTGGCAGCACCTATTCAAGCAATGGACACGAAGGACAGGAAAGGTGGCTATTCAAGCAATGGACACGAAGGACAGGAAAGGTGGCAGCACCTATTCAAGCAATGGACACGAAGGGCAGGAAAGGTGGCAGCACCTATTCAAGCAATGGACACGAAGGACAGGAAAGGTGGCTATTCAAGCAATGGACACGAAGGACAGGAAAGGTGGCAGCACCTATTCAAACAATGGACACGAAGAACAGGAAAGGTGGCAGCACCTATTCAAACAATGGACACGAAGGGCAGGAAAGGTGGCAGCAAGTATTCAAGCAATGGACACGAAGGACAGGAAAGGTGGCAGCACCTATTCAAGCAATGGACACGAAGGGCAGGAAAGGTGGCAGCACCTATTCAAGCAATGGACACGAAGGACAGGAAAGGTGGCTATTCAAGCAATGGACACGAAGGACAGGAAAGGTGGCAGCACCTATTCAAACAATGGACACGAAGAACAGGAAAGGTGGCAGCACCTATTCAAACCATGGACACGAAGAACAGGAAAGGTGGCAGCACCTATTCAAGCAATGGACACGAAGGACAGGAAAGGTGGCAGCACCTATTCAAACAATGGACACGAAGAACAGGAAAGGTGGCAGCACCTATTCAAACAATGGACACGAAGGACAGGAAAGGTGGCAGTACCTATTCAAGCAATGGACTCGAAGGGCAGGAAAGGTGGCAGCACCTATTCAAGCAATGGACACGAAGGGCAGGAAAGGTGGCAGCACCTATTCAAGCAATGGACACGAAGGGCAGGAAAGGTGGCAGCACCTATTCAAGCAATGGACACGAAGGGCAGGAAAGGTGGCAGCAAGTATTCAAGCAATGGAACGAAGGGCAGGAAAGGTGGCAGCACCTATTCAAGCAATGGACACGAAGGGCAGGAAAGGTGGCAGCACCTATTCAAGCAATGGACACGAAGGGCAGGAAAGGTGGCAGCACCTATTCAAGCAATGGACACGAAGGGCAGGAAAGGTGGCAGCAAGTATTCAAGCAATGGACACGAAGAGCAGGGAGCCAGCATGGACACCGAAGTGAACTTTTCCACGAGAGGACGCGAGACAGAGCGAGAGCGGACAGACGAGACCCCCCCTCCCACCACCAGGGGGAGTTGCAGCTGCTGCCGTCAGGAACCAGGATGCCACTCCCGAAGTGCCCAACGATGCCGACGTTCTTTCCTGCCTGAAGGTACCAGACTTTTCTACAACAGACAGCAGACTGTTTTCCTCCCCACAGACTTCTGTTTGGTTAGTGACACTTTTCACTCCCGTGCTTACGTTTCCTTTCCACTGACATTTCTCACAGTTGGAGTGTGTCTTCTCTTGTCCTTGTTGTCTTTTGTCCTATGGAATTTTTTCTGTTTTCTGGCTCTCCTCTCTCTTCTTGGTGCTTGATAGATCGTGGGCAAATTTTGATGTGGAATTAGCTGGGATTTTGTTCCACTTTGTATTGATCACTTGTGAATATATGTGTATATATATATATATATATATATATATATATATATATATATATATATATATATATATATATATATATATATATATATATATCTTATCAGTGTGTCTTGTAGTTTGTGTACATATTTTGATGTTAAATAAACTGTCTATTTTAATTTGGTACTGACTTTTTGTAATTATGCCAATATTGCTCATGTGTTTCTTTTTCTTTACTCGTGTAACTCACACTTGTGACTGTGTATGTGGGTGCATGCCTACGTGCGTGTGTGCAAATGTGCATGTGTGTATATGTGTAACTGTGTGCGTTTGTGCGTGAGTGTGTGTGTGTGTGTGCTTGAGCGCATGCATGCTGGTGTGTGTGTGTGTGTGTGTCTGTGTGTGTATGCATGCGTGCCTGCATGCGTGCATACGTGTGTGTGTGTGTGTGTGTGTGTGTGTGTGTGCGTACGCGTGTGTGTGTGTGTGTGTGTGTGTGTGTGTGTGTGTGTGTGTGTGTGCGTCAAAAATAATTTTGCGACAACAGTAACCATGCTGTATGGAATTGCGTGGCTTTTCTTATTGTTCCAATGCATGATGCAGCTTCGGAATATATGCGTGCGAAAGTGTGCATTTGAATGTGTGTCTGTGCACATAATCCTGCTGTGCGCATGTGCGAGACTGACTATGACCTGAAAATTATTTCCATGGTTGTATGAAATGTTTTTATCCCTAGTGTTGAGGATTTATATCGCCCTCAAGGCTGATAGATCCTCGACATCTAGCGTCTCCAATTGTGGAGTGCAACCGATGCAAGGGAAGTAACTCTTGGTTGGAGTTGCCTCCCCCTTGACCACAAAACGCAGCACTTGGAGCAGCTGCCAGTCACGTCCAGACACTCTGCTGTCTCCTTGCGTCCCAGTCGCCTTCGCGTTTCCCCCTCTGCTGCAGTCGTCACTGACAGCTCCACTGTCTCTCCTACAAGGCTGCCATTCACTTGCACGCGTGCGTGTGTGTGCGACGTTTGCATGCGCTTCCATGTCAACATGAGCTATTTGCCAGCACTGTTGCTGTTACACTGCTGTCGCGACGCAAGCAGCAGTCAGCAGCTTAGAAGAGAGACGAGGATCTATGGAAGGAAGGAGGAGTGGTGGGTGACAGCAGCAGACCGACTGACGCAGCACTTGTACTCCTGGTCCTAGGGCCAGCAATTCCACCAGCAGCTCAGCGTCTGCCAAGTTTGCCCAGTCCACCTGACTACTGCCACTGTCACTCAGTGACAAGTGGCGAGGGTTTCTGTCCACTCCACACCGTGTACACTAGTGGCATCAGAATGCAACTCCACACTGGGGAGAGAGACCTGGACACGAACACAGCAACACCAGTTTGTAGGAAAGTGTTCTGCACTGAGTAGCATCATCTTGGTGTGTGCATCGTTGTCGTCTGCTTTTAACAGCCTTGTCAATTTAAATAGAATTTTCTTCTAAGAGCCAAATAATATTATGACAATGACTGAGCAGAATCAAAAACATTCCTCATCATCATCATTGTTGCTGTAATCACCAGCACTACTACTAATCATTACCAACACCACTGGTGTGATATCATCATCATCATCATCATCATCATCATCATCATCATCATCATCATCATCATCATCATCATCATCATCATCAAAAGACAACACAACAATATGTTCCGAGTAGATAGTGGTATATTTCATGTTCACTCTAGAATTTCAATGTTCATAATGTATGAAAAAAGCAATATACAGAACAGTGGAAAGTTTGCTAAGGTGTACAATGTCCTTGTACAGGACAAATACAGCAGTGTACAGGGCTTTCTCAGTGCACTATGGAGCTTGAGTAACTCTGTATTTACAGGTGGGACTATCAGCAGCCATTTCAACACAGCATTCTCACACGTGGAAAGTCTCTGGGCACCATGGCACCCAACTCATCCTGAAGCAGAGCAGCTCCCAGATTTCATCCAACGACCTTTCAGTCCAAACTTTGCAGTGTGTGGTAAACAAGCTCCATGCAAACAAGTCTCAATCACCAAACAATCTTCACTCCTGTTTTTCTCTTACACATACTGGATTCTTTGCCTTTGGCAGGAATTTTTCTTGTGCAGCACATGTGAGTCAAACTAGTATAATGGAATATAAACATGAATTAGAAACCTGTTGAAATGTGTCATCTTAGGAACATGGATAGAGTAAAACGATGGACTAATTGACAGGATCAATACAAAATTTAGTTCTACACGATCCCCTCCTCCCACCCCCTCTGCCCTTCTTGCTGATCACGCACGTTCAAACTAACACTGAATTTAAATGTTTCATAGTTTTCACAGACAATTGTTCATGGTTCACACTCTGTACAAAGTTCACACAGCACTGTGAATTGAAAAAGAAACACACACAGGTGTGTGGAACGTTTGCATGGAAAAGCTGCTTTACACACACATCACACAGTGAGAAATGTCATGGAACAATCAAGTTTCACACCTGCGTAGATACTGAACTTGTCTGGTGAAATAAAAACTGTACATCCTTGTACTTCACCAGTCTTCTCAACATGTGTTTATACGGCACAACAGACGTTTAATTTTAATACAGAGTTTTGGTGCCACAATCACTGCATTAAGAATATGTGAGCACAACAATAAAATATTTTGTCTTTTTTCCCCCTCCACAACATACACATGACAAATGGTTAGTAATAGTTGTGTCTAATCATCACAACAACAACAACAACAACAATACACAAGGCCTCCATCTACTACTGAATACTACTAGCCTACTTATGAAAAACTCACTGCTGTTTTCCTGCATTCAACTTATCACTTCCTCACTCACCATGGTGAATGTGACATTGAACAATTTAGTTTTCAGCAGAATGGGGTTGATCACAAAAGCAGTTGGAATTTACACACACTCGTTTTATCTTCTAATCAGGATTTTCCTGTGTAGACAAGTATTTCCAAATTCATTTCAGTGTAACTGCAATAAGTCACAGAATCCAGCAGAGGAAGTGCATCTAGCAGCAGCTGTTGTGCATAAAAATAAGCAATTAGATAAATAAATAGATGAATACAGATGAAAATAGATAACTAACTAACTAACTAGCTAACTGACTAAATTTAATAAAATTTTAAAGAATGAATGAATTTAAAACAAAATGAAACATAATAGAATAAAATATGATACAATTTAGATACAAGTTCTGGTTGCTCTCTACAAAAGCCCCAGACCACACCAGGGGCAGGTCAGGCCAGACATGTCCACAGCCACAGTCCACAAACACGCTGTCTCAGCACAGCGATCAGCCACTGCCAGTCTCACTGGAGTTGCCTCCCTTGCACTGCGTCTCGCCTGTCCTCATGCCTCGCCTGCTTCATCGTCGTCCGCATCGTCGTCATCCTCGTCGTCCGCATCGTCGTCATCCTCGTCTCACTGTTGGGCGCCCCGCATCCTCGCCATGCGTTCAGCAAGCAGTCTGAATGGAAAGAGGAAAGAATGAAGAATCTTGTCCACAGACTGAGTGGGTGGAGGCGGCATGAGCTTTCCAACAGCTTCCAGGCCTCAGCTATGGTTTGCTACTGGAGTGCACAGGGAACTTGTTGAGAATGCTGGCACTGCAGGGTGAATGGACTGTGTTCCATGTACGTGAAGTAAGCAGCATGTGTGACTGCTGTGGAAGTTGTTGGGAAAACTTTCATTGCAGTTACAGTGACATGGGCTGTCTATCATTACTTCCCCTCAAGGTGCCAACAGCGACACAGACAAAAGTGGTGCCTGCAATCACAGGACACACTGGCCAAAGAGAAATGCCTGCAGCACTGGGGAAGTGCAGCCAGACACGTCCATAGCCACAGCGTCTACAGAGACATGTCTTGCTGTCCGCCAGTCACTGACTAGAGTTGTCTCCCCTGCACTGACATCTCCTTTCCTTCATTCCCATGCGTGTGCGAGTGTGTGTGTATAGTGTGTGTGTATAGTGTGTGTGAATGTGTGTAGTGTGTAATGTGTATGTAGTGTGTGTGTGTGTGTGTGTGTGTGTGTGTGTAAAAACAAAGACAAATGAGACTACCACACAGACAAATGCAGACTAGATTCTGCCTCTCCAAGTTCCTGTCACAGCGCCATTTCCCCTGCCACTGAGGGGACAGGAGACAAGACAGCCACAGAGCACAGCAGAGGAAGGCCACAGCAGTCATCACCAGCAATGCTTGGCCTTGTCTGTCAGGGAGAATGCTGCCCAGCAATTCTACAAGCTTTGCTCTGCACTCTCAGCTCATGCTGTCTGTAGCAGCTTCATTGCAGCCATAAACTTGTTTTAGGCTTCCTTTCTTATGCTCACCTCCGTTCTTCTTCTTGTCTTTCCTCCTCCTCTCTTTGTCTTTCCTTCTCCTTTTTGTCTTTCTTCTTCAACAGCAGCAGCAGCTTCCTGCACCTGCCTGTACAAAAACATAAAGTGCATTGATGTCAGTTTCTAGAGAGAGAAAAGAAATGACAAGAAAATCAACTCTGCACTGATCAGTTCTTTCTAAATAAATACTGAATGAACATAATCTATTTCTTCTTCCAATGAAAAAGACAGTCACTTTACCCCACACTAATGTACAGCACAGTTCCCCCTGGAGGACAGGACAAGTCCCCCACAGCAGACAGAGACCACAGCTGCAGGCAGACAAAGCGTGGCAGACTGTTGTACTTGGACACAAGTCTGACCAGTCCCAGTCACTGATGCGTGACACACAAGCAGAACTGCAAGTGTGATGAAGACAGAGCAGTTACACACTACAGCTGCTGTCCACTCTGCACAGACACAAGAGACACAGGAAACAATACTGGAACAGCTCTGTCTGGACTGTGGTCTGACCAGGCTCCTGTGGAAAAACATTTTCACGCCAAAAGCTTTTGTTCTGCACTCTAGAAACATTCAGCGTGTTGTCAGAGAAGAGTGTGCACACAAAAGCATCATCTGTACTGCCTCCTGTACAGCCACGCCACCTCTAGCTGCCTCTGTACCAGCACTTTCCCCCAGTGACTATGGCTAGTGCTGACAGTGACTGCACCTCCACACGTCCTTTCCAATGGAAAGCAGTGCCAGGGAATCAAACACCGCACTCTACCAAGACACACGTCTGGCCATTTTCATGCTCCACGCTGACCGTGAGTGCCAAAGATCAAGTCACGAAGCAGTCCATGCCAGGGAAAGCAAACACGGCACTCTACCAAGATGACACCCAAGCCAGAGCCCAGCTGTCCTCTGTCCCTGCTTCTCCTTCCACTGCAGCCCAAGCAGGACATGTCTACACACACTGCTCTGTCAAAAGCACTGCAAGTCTGAGACCACATCACTGTGGAATAAACCCACAGTGCAACACAAGCACCATGGAATTCTTGTCCTCACAGACTACCGGCACTCTGCAGGGCAGTGGTGCAACACTCGTGACTCAAAGCCACAGAGACGCGAGGAGAGAGTCACTGTCATTCATTGTCATGTAAAACTGCATGCATAAATATGTCTGTACACACACACCCAGAGAGAGAGAGAGAGAGAGAGAGAGAGAGAGAGAGAGAGAGAGAGAGAGAGAGAGAGAGAAGTAATTCGCCTCTTACGAATCGCGTAGAGAGACGCGGTGGGTCAATTCTTACCCCGAACCCATAGGAGGATAGAGAGAGAGAGAGAGAGAGAGAGAGAGAGAGAGAGAGAGAGAGAGAGAGAGAGAGAGAGAGAGAGAGAGAGAGAGGGGTGGGGAGGGGGGTGGTGGTGGTGGGGTGTCACTATCATATACTGTCATGCAAAACTGCACACATTAATATGTCTGTACACACACACACACACACACACACACACACACACACACACACACACACACACACACACACACACACACACACACACACACAAGACAGAGCTACTCACGGCAGACAGGAGGCAGCGGGAGAGAGGGAAGAGGAACAAGATGGCCAGCTCTGCCTGGCATCGTGTCACGGACAGGAACAGCTGATATCTGTGTTGTGCCTCTGGCGGTCATCTCTCCCGTCCCAGTGTAGCACGAGGACGGAGAGTTTCTCCATGCCGGTGAAGGAGAGGGAAGGTACAATGTGGACAGCAGCAAGTCCGTCTCTTTCCTCACCAGTGACAATTAACTCTCTCCCTCCACGCGGCTTTGTTATCCCTGACCTGTGACCCTTGGCCACGTGACCCTTGCTCCACCACAGAGACAGGAAGGTTGGAGAGGTCACTGTCCCAGTGTGACTCCCACTCCCACACAGCAGGGACGCCATCACTGCCATCACACCTCTGTCTGGATACTGCTCCCCTGTGCACACTATGATCCAGTGTCGCCACTAGCCATCGAGGCGAGTCACTGCCTAACAAACGCCACGTAAGAAACCCGCTCCATATTTTTCTGTGCAAAACAGACTTCCGCTCTCCGCCCGCCTTGTGCGCAGCGACGGGAAGCGCATTGTTTTTTAATAGGTCGGAGTGCCTTCCTTAAGGCCTTCGCACACGAGGCAACCAAAGTCTCTTGCCACAGTTGCTTGCGGCCGGTTGCTTGCCATGTGGCAGGCAATGCTGGAGACTGAGCTCGCACACGCTTCCACTGTGACCTTTCACCTCTCGCCACGTTGTATTTATGGAAGCGTATTAATTCCCGCGCTTGCACTCAAGACGCTCTGCATCTCTCCCCGAAGGCTTGCCCTAGCATGACTGAAACTTAGTAACGATGGCGACAGTACCTCGTCATCTAATGATGATGTTGCAGCTGCTGCTGCAATTCTTATAATTGCCGAGCAAAGTAAAAAGAGAAAAAGATCGTGTTGGTCTCCTGAATGGTTGACAAAACGACCAAGGCATGGTGCCTACTCGTGTCTGCTACAAGAGCTCCTCAACGAGGATCTCAAGGCAACAAGAACTTTCCTTCGAATGAGCCATGAACATTTTCATGAATTGTTGCAGCTGGTTGGGCCTCAATTAATTAATCAATTTAATCTGAACAGTATTTTCATAACACAGATGCAATTTAAATGTATCGTATTCGTGGTATCAGACAACACTAGCTTTGTACACAATGTGACGCTTCGGCGTGTAGATGCGTCGACCTGCATTTCCATTTTTAAAATGTAGGAGCTTTCATGACCTATTGATGCATTCAACATACAGCTTTGATAAATTAATGCTGTTCATGGCTTACATTTTCTTTGGATGGGTTTCTAGCATCCCTAAATACAGCGTTTTCTGTGCGAACCGTAGACATGTCCGCCATTTAATTGTGCAATAGTCGCGAGAACGCGAGAACGAGGCTCTAAAGTCGCCCGGTGATTGGTGGATTCACAGAGAGTGGCACGCCACTGCCCCCAAAACTAGAACAGGTTTAAACACGAGCAACTCAGTTGCTGGTGGCGTGGAAAGTTGCTTGGAATGCCAGTTGCTTTCAACCGACATCGCACACGAAGCAATGTATGGCGAGCAATCGAGTTGCCCGAGTGGAGTTGCCTCGTGTGCGAAGGCCTTTAGTCCCCCGCACTGCCACTTTTGCTCCACAAGCCTTCGCCATTGCAAGATGGAATATCAGTTGTCTGTGTACAACCGCCTTTGGATGGCAAACCCCCATGACCTCCTAGATGCCTTTTTTTTCTTCTTTAAAAATTCGAATTTCCCTCCACACTCCTCGCTCATGATTTTGCGCAGCAAAGTGAAGCGACGAGAGGTTTCTGGGGTCAAGCATTTTTTGCTCAGTCTCTACGCAGTCACGTGGGCCGCCGTGTGTTGCCCCGGCATTTATGCCTTTGCCACTGCAAGATGCGAGTTTGCGACCATGGTTTCCTACAGCCACCGAAGGATTGCAAAACTTGTGTTCTGTTGACGAGCCGAGGCCCTACATGTTCTGTGGACGAGACACGATTTCCCTCCACATTCCTTGCTCACGATTTGCATTTCGGGCGCTAACCGAAAGGTCGCGGGTTCAGTCTCCGCCTGTGGTACTACATTTTCCTGTCTGTCCCACGCAGGGTGTCGGCTTGTAGCGGCCAAAACAGTAACCTGGCCAAAACAGTAACCGGAAGTCATCGCAGAGTTATCTGCGAGGGACGTGCTTTATGCAATTTACCGCTCCTGCACCTGTTCTTCGCATGGAATATATTTCGACAAACGACGCATTAGTTGCTTTACGAGGTTTTGGTGCATTTGTGTAGTTTAACACATGATGTAGCGTTCAAAAACGTTTTTCCCCGTGTAAAGCCGTCTCCCCTGCCGGAAATAATATGGGAGTCACCTCCCTGTAGTCTGTTTAGTCTGGTTTTATAAAACGCGACCGTTGACTGACTTGGCACGCCCGGGGAGTTATGCTAAGATCCGGCCGCGTAAATATATCTGCGTTTTGTGACAAACGTCTTGCTCGGCGGTACTGTACTCCATGCACCTTAACGGTGCGCGTGATTCGGGTGTAATCTTAAGCTAAACGACGTTCCGAATGTTTCCGACTTCGACCATTTCAGCAGCGCCAATAAACGTCGTTTAGCTTAAGATTACACCCGAATCACGCGCACCGTTAAGGTGCATGGAGTACAGTACCGCCGAGAAAGACGTTTGTCACA
>JAWQFJ010001043.1:65739-68239 GCA_034096865.1 Theodoxus fluviatilis | reverse complement strand
TGTATGATGAATGCAGGCAGGAACTACGTCTTCCATGCCCTGTATGATGAATGCAGGCAGGAGTTCCTCTTCAATGCTCTGTATGATGAGTGCAGGCAGGAGTTCCGCTTCAATGCTCTGTATGATGAGTGCAGGCAGGAGTTACGTCTTCCATGCCCTGTATAATGAATGCAGGCAGGAGTTCCGCTTCAATGCTCTGTATGATGAGTGCAGGCAGGAGTTACGTCTTCCATGCCCTGTATGATGAGTGCAGGCAGGAGTTACGTCTTCCATGCCCTGTATGATGAGTGCAGGCAGGAGTTACGTCTTCCATGCCCTGTATGATGAATGCAGGCAGGAGTTACGTCTTCCATGCCCTGTATGATGAGTGCAGGCAGGAGTTACGTCTTCCATGCCCTGTATGATGAGTGCAGGCAGGAGTTACGTCTTCCATGCCCTGTATGATGAGTGCAGGCAGGAGTTCCTCTTCCATGCCCTGTATGATGAGTGCAGGCAGGAGTTCCTCTTCCATGCCCTGTATGATGAGTGCAGGCAGGAGTTCCTCTTCCATGCCCTGTATGATGAGTGCAGGCAGGAGTTCCTCTTCCATGCCCTGTATGATGAGTGCAGGCATGAGTTCCTCTTCCATGCCCTGTATGATGAATGCAGGCAGGAGTTCCTCTTCCATGCCCTGTATGATGAATGCAGGCAGGAGTTCCTCTTCCATGCCCTGTATGATGAGTGCAGGCAGGAGTTCCGCTTCCATGCCCTGTATGATGAATGCAGGCAGGAGTTACGTCTTCCATGCCCTGTATGATGAATGCAGGCAGGAGTTACACTTCCATGCCCTGTGTGATGAGTGCAGGCAGGAGTTCCGCTTCCATGCCCTGTATGATGAGTGCAGGCAGGAGTAACGTCTTCCATGCCCTGTATGATGAGTGCAGGCAGGAGTTCCGTCTTCCATGCCCTGTATGATGAGTGCAGGCAGGAGTTCCGCTTCCATGCCCTGTATGATGAATGCAGGCAGGAGTTACACTTCCATGCCCTGTATGATGAGTGCAGGCAGGAGTTCCGCTTCCATGCCCTGTATGATGAGTGCAGGCAGGAGTAACGTCTTCCATGCCCTGTATGATGAGTGCAGGCAGGAGTTCCGTCTTCCATGCCCTGTATGATGAATGCAGGCAGGAGTTCCGCTTCCATGCCCTGTATGATGAGTGCAGGCAGGAGTTCCTCTTCCATGCCCTGTATGATGAATGCAGGCAGGAGTTCCGCTTCCATGCCCTGTATGATGAGTGCAGGCAGGAGTTCCTCTTCCATGCCCTGTATGATGAATGCAGGCAGGAGTTCCGCTTCCATGCCCTGTATGATGAGTGCAGGCAGGAGTTCCTCTTCCATGCCCTGTATGATGAATGCAGGCAGGAGTTCCGCTTCCATGCCCTGTGTATGATGAGTGCAGGCAGGAGTTCCGCTTCCATGCCCTGTATGATGAGTGCAGGCAGGAGTTCCGCTTCCATGCCCTGTATGATGAGTGCAGGCAGGAGTTCCGCTTCCATGCCCTGTATGATGAGTGCAGGCAGGAGTTCCTCTTCCATGCCCTGTATGATGAGTGCAGGCAGGAGTTACGTCTTCCATGCCCTGTATGATGAATGCAGGCAGGAGTTCCGCTTCCATGCCCTGTATGATGAGTGCAGGCAGGAGTTCCTCTTCCATGCCCTGTATGATGAGTGCAGGCAGGAGTTCCGCTTCCATGCCCTGTATGATGAGTGCAGGCAGGAGTTCCGCTTCCATGCCCTGTATGATGAGTGCAGGCAGGAGTTACGTCTTCCATGCCCTGTATGATGAGTGCAGGCAGGAGTTACGTCTTCCATGCCCTGTATGATGAGTGCAGGCAGGAGTTCCGCTTCCATGCCCTGTATGATGAGTGCAGGCAGGAGTTCCGCTTCCATGCCCTGTATGATGAATGCAGGCAGGAGTTACGTCTTCCATGCTCTGTATGATGAATGCAGGCAGGAGTTCCTCTTCCATGACCTGTATGATGAGTGCAGGCAGGAGTTACGTCTTCCATGCCCTGTATGATGAGTGCAGGCAGGAGTGACGTCTTCCATGCCCTGTATGATGCGTGCAGGCAGGAGTTACGTCTTCCATGCCCTGTATGATGAATGCAGGCAGGAGTTACGTCTTCCATGCCCTGTATGATGAATGTAGGCGGGAGTTCCTCTTCCATGCCCTGTATGATGAATGCAGGCAGGAGTTCCTCTTCCATGCCCTGTGTGATGAATGCAGGCAGGAGTTACGTCTTCCATGCCCTGTATCATGAGTGCATGCAGGAGTTCCGTCTTCCATGCCCTGTATGATGAGTGCAGGCAGGAGTTCCTCTTCCATGCCCTGTATGATGAGTGCAGGCAGGAGTTCCGCTTCCATGCCCTGTATGATGAATGCAGGCAGGAGTTCCTCTTCCATGCCCTGTATGATGAGTGCAGGCAGGAGTTCCTCTTCCATGCCCTGTATGATGAATGCAGGC
>JAWQFJ010001043.1:25000-65717 GCA_034096865.1 Theodoxus fluviatilis | reverse complement strand
GCTTCCTATGTCTTGAATTAACAGCTTTGTGTTGCATGACCTTGGATGACCTTGAAATTGGTAGGAAAAAATGTGTAAAGCAGTTCTTAGTATATGATGTCATTGCTAGGTTTAGTTGTTTGGCCTTGACCTTGAAGGTCACCTTAAGGTCAATGTCATGTAAAGGTCAAGGTCAAGCATGTGAGTCGTATGGGCTTTGAACTTCTTGTCGATGCAGTCCTCGTTTTGGTCGTAATGCCAAACTTAGCTTTTAGAGAACCTCCAATATTTACAATATTTATCCTTGGGTGAAACCCTGATCTTCCGGTAAGTTTCATCAAGATTTGCTTTAAACTTATGGAGTTTTTGAGGTATTTTGCCCCATATCTATCTACCTAATTCATCAACAAACCAAATGTAGAACATCACTTATGCCATTGGGTCTCTGCAATCATCATCCACAGCATTTAAATATTCATTACCACTAAAATTATCCTCCCTGTCATGAAAATCATCAAAACCGCCAAATTTTCCACCAAATTTATGATCACTATCAAAATCCAGACCACCACCGGTTTTTCACCAAAATCATCATCACTGCCAGGAACGACTATCATTACCAGGTATGACACTATCTAGACCAGGAATGACAGTATCATCACCAGGTATGACACTATCTAGACCAGGAACGACATAGTCACCGCCAGGCACAACAGAGTCACGGCCAGACACGACAGAGCCGCCACCAGGAATGACAGAGTCGCCATCAGAAATGGCAGTTGAATGTATTCCCATTCAGTCATTTCAATTCATTCCTATTCAATGTGGCTTTGAATCATTCCTTTTTTTAGTCAGCAGAAATCACCCCGATTCTTAATCAGTTGAATGAGCGGAGGCAAGTTCAGCGGGGTGCAGCTCAAGATCGTAGTGGCCAACGTGATAGTCTGTGTTTTTTGTAGGATACACACTGGAATGCGTATAGTAGACTAGGGAGCACTCTTAGAGCGCAAACCTCCACCAAACAAGTCACATGTTCTCCTCCATGGTCCGTATTCCTAACTGAGGCAAGATGTTTCTCTAGTCAGGCCTGACACAATGAAGTTTAGATCGCTCTAGTGCTTGAATGCAATTTCTGAGTGTCGAAGGCATTTGATGACGTCATCAATAGTTTGACGTCATAAACTTCGTCATTTTCGATGCAGTTCTCGTTTTGGTCGCAATGCCAAACTGAGCGTATGGAGAACTCCGTCATTTTTGACTCACATGCGAAGCAAAAGTGAGTGTATGTACTCACCATTTTCGTCCGTCCGGGCGTCCGGCCGTCCGGGCGTCTGTAAAAAACTTTAACGTAGGATTTTTCTCGGAGACTATGAAGTCTATCAACACCCAATTTGGCATGATGGTGTAGGATGACAAGGCGTACAAGAACATACATAGTGAATTGACCTTGCTTCAATGTCAAGGTCGCAGGGCCGTAAATGGTGTCTAAAAAACAGACGTTTTTCACATTTTCCCAATTTTCTCTGACGTTTTTGAGATTGGATGTCTCATCTATATATGTTATATACGGCAACGTAATCCCTATGTTTTGATATCAGTTTGATCGACCTTGCATTAAGGTCAAGGTCACAGGAGGTCTTTAAAGTTGGAGTGTATACATATTTTGAAGTGACCTTGACCCTGAACTATGGAACATAACTCTTCCAAACTTCATAACATAGTAGTACACATGTTATACTTCATCATGAGACACATTTGGTCACATCATCAAGGTCAAGGTCACTTTGACCCTTATGAAATGTGATCAAAATGGGGTAGTGAACCACTAAAAGTGACCATATCTCATGGTAGAAAGTGCCAATAAGCACCATTGTGCTTCCTATGTCTTGAATTACCAGCTTTGTGTTTCATGACCTCGGATGACCTTGAAAGTTTGTCAAGGTCACATGCATTTTGGTAGGAAAAATTGTGTAAAGCAGTTCTTAGTATATGATGTCATTGCTAGGTTTAGTTGTTTGGCCTTGACCTTGAAGGTCACCTGAATGTCAATGCCATGTAAAGGTCAAGGTCACGCATGTGAGTCGTATGGGCTTTGAACTTCTTGTCGATGCAGTTTTTGTTTTGGTCGCAATGCCAAACTGAGCTTCTAGAGAACCTCCAATATTTACTAGATTTATCCTTGGGTGAAACCCTGATCTTCCGGTAAGTTTCATCAAGATTTGCTTTAAACTTATGGAGTTTTTGAGATATTTTGCCCCATATCTATTGTCACAGCTTTTTGAACGCTGGAGAAAATTGGTGTCACCAATATGTCAGAACCTAGTCTTTGGGGTCACCAGATGTCACAACCAGTCTTGGGGTTGCTTGATGTTACAACCGTTATATTTCTCTCTCAGATTCAGACAAAGAAAAATAAACAGTTGTTAACAATGTAATTATTTAATTATACAAAACATGAATTGTTGTAGTTCAATTAATCTCTGGCGATTTCAATCGCACTACCAAAACAGACAAAATCTCTGGCGACTTCAATCGCCCTACCAACAACAGACAATTCTCTGGCGATTTCAATCGCACTACCAAAACAGACAAAATCTCTGGCGACTTCAATCGCCCTGCCAACACCGACAATTCTCTGGCGATTTCAATCGCACTACCAAAACAGACACGTCTCTCTCTCTCTCTCTCTCCGGTGTACTCCAAGTTCAGAACAGTACAATAAGAATAAAATGAAACGTCTTCACCTTGGTGGTGATATCCTGCAGAGGATCTTCAGCTGTATCCTTGCTCGTGTCAACACTCAAAGTTCCATTGTCCATCTTGCCAATCCACTCCGTCGTCAGTCTTTCTGCTTCCCTTCCTCCCGATGCAGTCGTCGTTCTCTGATGAGCCGACGGTGCCGCCAGCGTCCTCCTCCTCTTCTCCTCCTTCTTCTTCTCTTCTTCTTCAATCGTCTTCTTCTTCACGGATACAGGCGTCGGTATGGTAGCCTGACGGTGCTGCTATCCTTCTTCGTCCTCTTCTTCTGCAATCTCTTTTTCTCTTCTTCTTCTTCAACCGTCTTCTTCTTCGTCCTCTTCTTCTGCAATCTCTTTTTCTCTTCTTCTTCTTCAACCGTCTTCTTCAATAGTCTTCTTCTTCACGGATACAGGGCGTGGGTCTGGTGGCCTGACGGTGCTGCTATCCTTCTTCGTCCTCTTCTCCTGCTTCCTCTTCATCAATCGTCTTCTATTTCTCTTCTTCTTATTCAATCATCTTCTTCTTCTTCATCTCTTCTTGGCCTCTGATCCAACGTCCTCGGCTTCCTCGAACCTTCCCAATCTCTCCCTCCAAAAATCCCGTCCAAGTCTGTCCACTCGATCGAAAAAAACGTCACATCATCAAAAAACCCTTGACGTCACTCTCTCTACAATCCTAAATCCTTCAATGTGACGTTCTTCCAAAACCCTTTAGAACCATTTGCCGAAGACACAAAAATCCAAGCACAGAACAAACACAGAATGCCACACACTACACAAGCATCCACGTACAGAACTTCATCCGATATTAAACACCACGAATTCTGTACGTGACACCCCCCTTACCCGGGAACAAAAAAAGCAAATGCCAATTTGTCTTTTTTTTTTTAAACTAGTCTCCTATCTCACATGTTTGATATAACAGAATACGCTTGTACTAAAAATGTTTTTGGCATTCCGAACAGTAGAAGCAATTCTCTCAGTACACAATGACAGTTACCACTCACAAATAATTGCCCCAAAAATTTCACTCATCAACCTTTCAGGACTGAGGATAGAAAACAACCAAGAATATTTATATCTGTCATTATAGGTACACACACCAAATAATGCCAAACTATGAAGCTTCTTTACACAAAGAATTAAGAAACCCACCACAATGCAACGACAGCCCAAAAACTCAATGTTAAAATATGACACGCTCCTGGTTAAAATAGTGCATATCCAAGTATAATCAGCCGACAAGAAATTTGCACGCTGAAACTTTTTTTTTTCTCTCTCTCTCTCTGCGTCTCCCTCTGCGAAAGTTATTTGTCCGGTTGGCACAGCATCAGAGTCAGCACAAAGAAGTGCTTCTACCACCGTCTTCTTCTTCTTCGTACTTCTTCCACCAACTTCTTCAGGTCATCCTGAGTCTTCTTCAGGCTCCTGTACTCTTTCTCAAGACTTTCCAAGCGCTTCATTGATGTAGCGTCCCTAGCGCCACGAGACTCCTCCTCGTCAGCCTCGTCCCTGAACAGGTCGAATTCGTCATCATCATCACCGCCTGCCTTGGCCTCCTTGGCCTTGACAGGGACGGAGTTGCTGGATGCAAAGGCAGCCGGGGACACGCCTCCCACCTCCAGCTGTGCAACACGCTTCTCCAGCTTCCGTTTCTCTGCCTGCCGCTCGCTCCCGGCATCCTCGGCCTCCTGTCTGGCAGTCTCCAGGCTCTTTAGCTTCTTCTCCCTGGCACCCTGCTGCAACGCCTCCATCTCTGTTTTCACTGTTGCCTGCTCCTCAACGCCGTCTGCTTGCTCCTGCAGGGCTTTGTTGCGTTCCTCCAGCCTCTGGATATCCGTCTCCTTTGTAGCTACCTGATTGTTGAGCGTCATCACAGTCCCCTCATAGTCAGCCATCTCCTGGTCCATCTCGCTGCTCTGCTTGGCCTCCCGTTGAGCAGCATCCAGCGCGGCCTGTCTGGCTGCCAGGTCAGACTCCAGGCGTGCCGTTTGCTGCTTGTGGGACCCACTCTGCTCCTGGATGCGGGCCTCAGCAGCTGCCAGCTTGTATTCCATCTGCTGCCTCTCCTTGGTCAGCTTCTCCAGCATCTTCACCTGGTGCCTCAGCTCCCGCAGCTCACGACGTGCGTCCAAGCGCGCCTTCTCCACCTCACGCAGGTTGGCACGCAGCTCCCCAGCCTCTTTCACCACGCCAGCCTTCTGCTCCTCCAGCACATCCATCCTCTGCTTGTCGTCTGTGACCAGGCGGTTGACCTCGATGAGGTCACGGCGGATGACATCACGGGTCTCCTCTACCAGCTTCAGCTGTGTCTTTAGCTCTGCCAGCTCCCGCAGGACTGCATCTTGCTGGCGTGCCACGTCCCGGATGTTGGCATTCAGGTTCTTGACCTCCCTCTTGTGGGCCTCTGTGGTCTCCTCGAACTGCTGGCGGAAGTCCTTGAGCTGGGACTGAAGGTTCAGGATGTTGGCATGGTCCTGTTCCTGGCGGGCGGCAGCCTCACGCCTCAGCCTCTCGTAGTCCACGCCGGCCTTGCTCAGGTCAGCCTGCAGGCCCAGGTTCTTTTCAATCAGCATCGACTTCTCCTCGTACTCAATGGCGTGGCGTGCCGTGATGTCCCTCGCCTCAGTCTCCCGCTGTCGGCGATCCTCGGCCTCCATGCGTCTCTGTTGCCGAGCAGCCGCTGGTACCGTCTGACCATCAGGGAACCGTCCCATTCCCATGGCATCAGCGATGGGTATCCGTGGTCCCTGCGGTCTCAGCCTCGGCCCCCGACGAATAAATTGCCCTGTGTCCGGCATACCCCGTTTCGTCTGAGCCCGTGTCAAGACATTTGCAGTCTCACCCCTCTGCCTCCTCAAACTTCCAGCTTTCTGCACCATGTCCATCATCTGTGCTACAGAAGGAATAACACCATCGACATTTCCCAGAATAATGTCAGCAAATGGGTTATCAATGACCACGCACAAAAGCTGCCCTGTGTAGAACGGTGAGTCAACCCAAACAGAAGCCAACGGAAAAACATCCTCTGCACCTTCAAACAGAGTAACCCGTTGTTCTTGACCTGTGAACTGATCTGGTTGCACCAGTGCCCTCTTAACTCCAGCACAAGTAGCACCAGTATCACGAAGAATCTTCGCTGGTGTGCCGTTGACTGAACCCTGAACAACTGGTAAGATAGATCCTGAAGCTGACAAAAGACTCAGCGCTGAAGATCCAAACTGACCCGAGTTTGACTGACCTCTCAACTGACCTTGAGGTGACCACCCAGTGCTCTTTCTGGACCAGCAATCCTTCGCCTTGTGTCCTTTCTGTTTGCAGTTATGACATTCACCTGAGAAAGGGACGTAATGTTTCTTGTCAGGAACATTTTGATTTGATGTTTGTGCCTGTCTTGAGTTTTCCTGCCTCCCTTGCTGACCCGTGGGAAATCCCCTGCCCCCACCATGACCTCTATGAAAACCCCGATTTTGGGAAAACCCTCTCAAGTTGAATGACTCCTTGTGCCTATCTCCTACGCCAACACTACCCAGTACAGTTGTCTCTGGCTTTCTAGCCAAGTTTTTGTCTGGATGAGCCATTCTGTACCGATCCGAAGCCTCAACCAGGTCCTTTAGCTTCGCAGTTGATACGTCTAAGCGTTCTCCCAGTGACGTGGCCAGGTCCTTCGAAACACTGTTCAGGAACTGTTCACACAGCATTCTCTCACAAACAGCATCAAAGGTTTTCTGAGTTTCCGACAGGTCTAACCAACGATCAAGCAAATGCCTCAGCTTGATCTCAAATGCACTGAAGCCTTCCTCACTCACTGGTCTAGCAGCTCGGAACCGTTCTCTAAAACCTTCAGCAGTACACCGAAACTTTATCAGCAGGTTCTTCTTCAAGGTCTCGTAGTCCAGAGCACCCGAAGCAGCCAAACAATGGTATGTAGACAACGCAGACCCCTCTAGCAATGTTGCCACACACGCTGCCCACTGCGACTGAACCCAACCAGCTGCCCTAGCGTGATTCTCAAATCTGAAGAGAAACGCATCAATGTCATCTTTTCCCTCCTTGAAGAGTGGTAATTTGGGAAGTGTAGGTTTGTAGCTAGACTTTGCATGCTCCTGATAGTTTGGGTTTGCTTTTAACTTTTCTTGCAGTTCCCATTTTGCATGCTCCAATTTCTTTTCCTCTAAAGATATTCTTTCTTCCATTTGCTTCCTTTCCATCTCCAATCTTGATTGTCTCTCTTTTGTTTGTTCTCGACGCAGCAACTCTTTCTCAACATGACCAGAAACAAAGTCTGCTAATCTATCGCCCCGCATCTTAATTTTCTCTGCTATCTGTGAGTAAAACTCGAACAGCTGCGCCTCATCCATCTCCTCAGTCTTCATCCTAGAACTCTCCCTGCTATCTTCCTCCGACATGATAGAATTATCAACAAGGAACAAACCTAGAGATAATGAACAGGGCGGGATGGCGGGCATTCAAATACACAACTGTCACAACAACACAAACTCACATTGAACAATTACTCAACCTTCGAGGCAAAACTTGACCAAAAATTTCGCAACCTCAAAACTCCGACATCAAAAGTAAGCATGAAATAGTCGGGGTCACCAGATGTCACAGCTTTTGAACGCTGGAGAAAATTGGTGTCACCAATATGTCAGAACCTAGTCTTTGGGGTCACCAGATGTCACAACCAGTCTTGGGGTTGCTTGATGTTACAACCGTTATATTTCTCTCTCAGATTCAGACAAAGAAAAATAAACAGTTGTTAACAATGTAATTATTTAATTATACAAAACATGAATTGTTGTAGTTCAATTAATCTCTGGCGATTTCAATCGCACTACCAAAACAGACAAAATCTCTGGCGACTTCAATCGCCCTACCAACAACAGACAATTCTCTGGCGATTTCAATCGCACTACCAAAACAGACACGTCTCTCTCTCTCTCTCTCTCTCTCTCCGGTGTACTCCAAGTTCAGAACAGTACAATAAGAATAAAATGAAACGTCTTCACCTTGGTGGTGATATCCTGCAGAGGATCTTCAGCTGTATCCTTGCTCGTGTCAACACTCAAAGTTCCATTGTCCATCTTGCCAATCCACTCCGTCGTCAGTCTTTCTGCTTCCCTTCCTCCCGATGCAGTCGTCGTTCTCTGATGAGCCGACGGTGCCGCCAGCGTCCTCCTCCTCTTCTCCTCCTTCTTCTTCTCTTCTTCTTCAATCGTCTTCTTCTTCACGGATACAGGCGTCGGTATGGTAGCCTGACGGTGCTGCTATCCTTCTTCGTCCTCTTCTTCTGCAATCTCTTTTTCTCTTCTTCTTCTTCAACCGTCTTCTTCTTCGTCCTCTTCTTCTGCAATCTCTTTTTCTCTTCTTCTTCTTCAACCGTCTTCTTCAATAGTCTTCTTCTTCACGGATACAGGGCGTGGGTCTGGTGGCCTGACGGTGCTGCTATCCTTCTTCGTCCTCTTCTCCTGCTTCCTCTTCATCAATCGTCTTCTATTTCTCTTCTTCTTATTCAATCATCTTCTTCTTCTTCATCTTTCTTGGCCTCTGATCCAACGTCCTCGGCTTCCTCGAACCTTCCCAATCTCTCCCTCCAAAAATCCCGTCCAAGTCTGTCCACTCGATCGAAAAAAACGTCACATCATCAAAAACCCCTTGACGTCACTCTCTCTACAATCCTAAATCCTTCAATGTGACGTTCTTCCAAAACCCTTTAGAACCATTTGCCGAAGACACAAAAATCCAAGCACAGAACAAACACAGAATGCCACACACTACACAAGCATCCACGTACAGAACTTCATCCGATATTAAACACCACGAATTCTGTACGTGACATCTATCTACCTAATTCATCAACAAACCAAATGTAGAACATCACTTATGCCATTGGGTCTCTGCAATCATCATCCACAACATTTAACTATTCATTAACACTAAAATTATCATCCCTGTCATGAAAATCATCAAATCCCCAAACTTACCACCAAAATTATGATCACTATCAAAATCCAGACCACCACCTGTTTTTCACCAAAATCATCATCACCGCCGGGAACGACAGTATCATCACCAGGTATGACACTATCTAGACCAGGAATGACAGTATCACCACCAGGTATGACACTATCTAGACCAGAAACGACATAGTCACCGCCAGGCACAACAGAGTCACGGCCAGACACGACAGAGCCGCCAGCCAGGAATGACAGAGTCGCCATCAGAAATGGCAGTTGAATGTATTCCCATTCAGTCATTTCAATTCATTCCTATTCAATGTGGCTTTGAATCATTCCTTTTTTTAGTCAGCAGAAATCACCCCGATTCTTAATCAGTTGAATGAGCGGAGGCAAGTTCAGCGGGGTGCAGCTCAAGATCGTAGTGGCCACGTGATAGTCTGTGTTTTTTGTAGGATACACACTGGAATGCGTATAGTAGACTAGGGAGCACTCTTAGAGCGCAAACCTCCACCAAACAAGTCACATGTTCTCCTCCATGGTCCGTATTCCTAACTGAGGCAAGATGTTTCTCTAGTCAGGCCTGACACAATGAAGTTTAGATCGCTCTAGTGCTTGAATGCAATTTCTGAGTGTCAAAGGCATTTGATGACGTCATCAATAGTTTGACGTCATAAACTTCGTCATTTTCGATGCAGTTCTCGTTTTGGTCGCAATGCCAAACTGAGCGTATGGAGAACTCCGTCATTTTTGACTCACATGCGAAGCAAAAGTGAGTGTATGTACTCACCATTTTCGTCCGTCCGGGCGTCCGGCCGTCCGGGCGTCTGTAAAAAACTTTAACGTTGGATTTTTCTCGGAGACCATGAAGTCTATCAACACCCAATTTGGCATGATGGTGTAGGATGACAAGGCGTACAAGAACATACATAGTGACTTGACCTTGCTTCAAGGTCAAGGTCGCAGGGGCCGTAAATGTTGTCTAAAAAACAGACGTTTTTCACATTTTCCCAATTTTCTCTGACGTTTTTGAGATTGGATGTCTCATCTATATATGTTATATACGGCAACGTAATCCCTATGTTTTGATATCAGTTTGATCGACCTTGCATTAAGGTCAAGGTCACAGGAGGTCTTTAAAGTTGGAGTGTATACATATTTTGAAGTGACCTTGACCCTGAACTATGGAAGATAACTCTTCCAAACTTCATAACATTGTAGTACACATGTTATACTTCATCATGAGACACATTTGGTCACATCATCAAGGTCAAGGTCACTTTGACCCTTATGAAATGTGATCAAAATGGGGTAGTGAACCACTAAAAGTGACCATATCTCATGGTAGAAAGTGCCAATAAGCACCATTGTGCTTCCTATGTCTTGAATTACCAGCTTTGTGTTTCATGACCTCGGATGACCTTGAAAGTTCGTCAAGGTCACATGCATTTTGGTAGGAAAAATTGTGTAAAGCAGTTCTTAGTATATGATGTCATTGCTAGGTTTAGTTGTTTGGCCTTGACCTTGAAGGTCACCTGAAGGTCAATGTCATGTAAAGGTCAAGGTCACGCATGTGAGTCGTATGGGCTTTGAACTTCTTGTCGATGCAGTTTTTGTTTTGGTCGCAATGCCAAACTGAGCTTCTAGAGAACCTCCAATATTTACTAGATTTATCCTTGGGTGAAACCCTGATCTTCCGGTAAGTTTCATCAAGATTTGCTTTAAACTTATGGAGTTTTTGAGATATTTTGCCCCATATCTATCTACCTAATTCATCAACAAACCAAATGTAGAACATCACTTATGCCATTGGGTCTCTGCAATCATCATCCACAACATTTAACTATTCATTAACACTAAAATTATCATCCCTGTCATGAAAATCATCAAATCCCCAAACTTACCACCAAAATTATGATCACTATCAAAATCCAGACCACCACCTGTTTTTCACCAAAATCATCATCACCGCCGGGAACGACAGTATCATCACCAGGTATGACACTATCTAGACCAGGAATGACAGTATCACCACCAGGTATGACACTATCTAGACCAGAAACGACATAGTCACCGCCAGGCACAACAGAGTCACGGCCAGACACGACAGAGCCGCCACCAGGAATGACAGAGTCGCCATCAGAAATGGCAGTTGAATGTATTCCCATTCAGTCATTTCAATTCATTCCTATTCAATGTGGCTTTGAATCATTCCTTTTTTTAGTCAGCAGAAATCACCCCGATTCTTAATCAGTTGAATGAGCGGAGGCAAGTTCAGCGGGGTGCAGCTCAAGATCGTAGTGGCCACGTGATAGTCTGTGTTTTTTGTAGGATACACACTGGAATGCGTATAGTAGACTAGGGAGCACTCTTAGAGCGCAAACCTCCACCAAACAAGTCACATGTTCTCCTCCATGGTCCGTATTCCTAACTGAGGCAAGATGTTTCTCTAGTCAGGCCTGACACAATGAAGTTTAGATCGCTCTAGTGCTTGAATGCAATTTCTGAGTGTCGAAGGCATTTGATGACGTCATCAATAGTTTGACGTCATAAACTTCGTCATTTTCGATGCAGTTCTCGTTTTGGTCGCAATGCCAAACTGAGCGTATGGAGAACTCCGTCATTTTTGACTCACATGCGAAGCAAAAGTGAGTGTATGTACTCACCATTTTCGTCCGTCCGGCCGTCCGGGCGTCTGTAAAAAACTTTAACGTTGGATTTTTCTCGGAGACCATGAAGTCTATCAACACCCAATTTGGCATGATGGTGTAGGATGACAAGGCGTACGAGAACATACATAGTGACTAGACCTTGCTTCCAGGTCAAGGTCGCAGGGGCCGTAAATGTTGTCTAAAAATAGACATTTTTCACATTTTCCAAATTTTCTCTGAAGTTTTTGAGATTGGATATCTCATCTATATATCATACTAGCCGCTTCGCGCAAAGCACCAAAGCCACATACAAAGCCAAATTCTTCAGCCGCCATTTTGTTTATCTTGTGACGTAACCATGGTAACCAAAAAATTTGTTCACAGATCTTCATCATTTGACTTGAGCAGCCCACACACCAAATTTTGGTCAAATCGGAGAACTTTGAGTTTTCGGCGGCCATCTTGTTTGTGACCCACTTCCGGTTACCATGGCAACGCCATTTTTTTTAACCCCACCATGACCTGACCCTGGCCCACATCTAATCCCATTCCAAGTTTTAAGTCGATGGGAATTCCTGTGTCTCAGGCGGCTTCGCCGTCTTCGACCCAGTCGTCCAAATTCTTCAGCCGCCATCTTGTTTTTCTCGTGACGTAACCATGACAGACAAAAAATTATCCCTCCAGGTTTACTGGAGGTCCTACAGACTTTATCTGTCTGTCTGTCTGTCTGTCTGTCCCGTCTCCACGGCCTATATCTCAAAAACTACTGGACGGATTTTCTTGAGATTTTGCACACTGACTGGAAGTTAGGTCCCATTCAATATTATCAAATTTTCAGAATCGAGGTTTTAAAAGAAAGTGACTTTTTTACATTTTGGTGTTTCAATGAAAACAATTCAACAGACTCCATTTTGCAAAATCTGTGACGTCATCATTTGACGTCGTATAACGTGACGTCATTTGCGAGGAGATTTTTGAAGAATGGTGAATAGAATAGAATAGAATAGAATTCTTCGGCTTGCTTAGGCGTCCAGGGCCTATCGCCGATTCTGGTAGTTCTCTGGCTGTATTTTTATTGTTCTTATGGATACGTAGCTGGTCTTTTACCAGGCCTAGTATGTCCTCAGATGTCTTAGGCCGCGAGGCCTTTATCTGATCTTTTGATCAGTACTTATGGCTACTCTCACTTTTTACTACCCTAGTTCTAACGATCTTAAAAGATCGTGCCTATTCTCTATACTTTTCTTCCGGTGGCTTATGAGTGGCAGAGAGTGGTATACGTGGCAACAGCAGCGGGTGGCCAACATCATCACAGTACATGTAGTCTTTGAACATCATGTCAATTCTTTTTTTGAAGCTGTTTAATGACGAACACTGAATTTGAGAACACTGGTAAAGGAGAAAGAATTATCCCTCATGGTTTACTGGAGGTCCTACAGACTTTATCTGTCTGTGTGTGTGTGTGTGTGTGTGTGTGTGTGTGTGTGTGTGTGTGTGTGTGTGTGTGTGTGTGTGTGTGTCTGTCTGTCTGTCTGTCTGCCTGTCCCGACTCCACGGCTTATATCTCAAAAACTACTGGACGGATTTCCTTGAGAGTTTGCACACTAACTGAAAGTTAGGTCCGATTGAATGTATCAAATTTTCAGAATCGAGGTTTGAAGAGAAAGTGGTTGACGGTCGTAATACGATTTTTCCCATTCATGGTCGAAACTTCGGCTTCGCTGGCTTCAAGATCGTTTTCGCCTTGCAGACCGGTAGTACTAATGACCGCAATATACCGCAATATACCGCAATATACCGCAATACCCCCAAATACACTCTCAGAAAAAAAAAAACATCAACAGATCGATGCTAAAAACGTGCTTTTGATATTGCGCGATCATGCCGAGAAGAAAACAACGTTCGGAGAAGTTTTGACACAGTAGATCACGTAGACGCCTTGCAAAACAGGCTGCATGTAGGCCTATTCGACAGCAGCGTGATCTACTGTGTCTAAACTTCTCCGAACGTTGTTTTCTTCTCGGCATGATCGCGCAATATCAAAAGCACGTCTTTAGCATCGATCTGTTGATGTTTTTTTCTTTTCTGAGAGTGTATTTGGGGGTATTGCGGTATATTGCGGTATATTGCGGTATATTGCGGTCATTAGTACTACCCTTGCAGACGACTGCTTCGTATTCAAATCATCACTGCAAGGCAGCGCGAAATTGACCGAAGTCGATTAAAAAAACTCGTATTCATACACATAATAAACCAATTCGATTTTCTTTCTCAGATTATTCAGACTTTCTCCGATTATTTCGACCGTAAGATAGCAGTGATTTGACATTCGGCGTCACCGTGTCATGTGACGGTGATAATTTCGTCTGCAACTCGCACTTACGTTATGGTTGAAGTAGATTGATGTTTACTTCGTCCGCTGAATGCTGTCAAGACTAATGCTCGAATGAATGAAGTATGATTTCCTAATTTTTCAGGATTAATACAAATGTATATCAAATACATCAGTTCAATTTAATCGAGTCAATTAATCGAGTACATGTCCACTAGGTCAAAAATGTGTTGAGTGGAACGCAAGTCAGAAAAGTTACACTTGCAGTCTAAACAACAAAATGAATACAGTGTTTGTATTGAAAAATCAGGTCAATCTTTTCGTTGTTTGGTTCCATGACAAGAGTATGAAATCTATCTCTGTCCCAACTCAATTGAAGTTTTGGCATGTGTGACGTGATCATTTGACGTTGAATAACGTGACGTAATTTCCAGCGGATGTCCCATTTGCGAAGGATTTTTTATCAGCGCAGGTTCACTACTTTGTGATCCTCCCAAATACCGTTTTACAGTCAAGTTTACTCCCAGCTGCAGAAGTACTTTCAACTGGTAAGTAAATCGACCAAAATCTCCCATATTTATAGCCATCCTGTTGACTTTCATACCTTATCTTCACAGTTTATTCCATTCGAAAATGTGTGTTGCGTTTTGAAAATCGTAAATAAATCGCTTCAGGGATTTTATCAGGAAAGTCGGACAATGCATGAAATAGGCCTACATTAAATCACTTCAAATATCACTACTGTTGCTTGGTTTTAGGGGCATAGGCATTTTGTATGGTCGTGCCGAAACAACAATTATTTTTATTTGATCTAATTTCTGCATTAAAAAATCAACTATGACGCCTTTGTGTTCCAGCACCAATATCACACACTCGGGCAGTGGCAAACGCCAGACATCGCCACGACAGAAATAAACTCCACTCTGGCAAAAGGTAAGCTTCGCCTGACCGCGCAGAAACTTTTTTTTGGGTACATTTTGCAATTTCCGTCAATACCTACACGTGTGTTGCTTTGCTAATACATGTAAACAATACGAATTAATTATTGCTGCTCATCTTATACGATGGGGGTGGGGGTGGGGTTGGGGCTGGGGTGGGGAGTAGGGAACACATCACGCATTAGCAACAATTGGGGGTGGGGGGTGGGGGTGGGGGGTGACAAATGAGCCTTTCTGCTGTCACCAAGTGATTAAAAACAATATTCCACACCGCATTCACATTCGTACAGAAATTAATAATGTTTTAATTTGGATGATTCGAAGTTCTGAGGCCTACTTAGATACTTGTGTAATGTGTGGCATTCTGCATTTAGTTCTGTATATCAGCAAGATGTTTGTGATGGTCTGAATTCTATAGTGTGTTTAAGAACGCCACAATTTACCGAATTTTAAAAAGAGTGACGTCGACTCTTAAGTTTTTGATAACATACGTCACGATTTGACCCAGTTAGACAGAATTTGAAAATTTTGAAGAAGAGGGAGAAGGACGTTTGGATGGATTTGAAGAAGCATGAGCAACAAGCGCATTCAACCAGCGTGTACATTTCCCTCTATCCCCTTAAGTTTAATGGGGGGGGGGGGGGAGGGGGGACAATTTAATGAGCCTTTCTGACAATATTCCACACTGCATTCGCATAGGCATTTCGTACGAAACCAACAATTATTTGTATTTCATATAATTTCTGCATTAACAAATCAAATCACAACTATGCCTCCTTTGCCTTTCAGCACTGGTATTAGTTATCACACACTCGGGCAGTGGCAAACGACAGACATCACCACCGACAGAAAAAAACTCCACTCTGGCAAAGGCAACCTTCGCACATCAGCACCGACATCAGCACCGACATTAGCAACGAAGTGCATTCAACCGGTGAGTACATTTTTGTCTCTCAGAAAAATAGGCAGTGAATCGATATTAACCCTTTTCTGACGGCTATCCAGTATTCTCGTTTAGGCCGAGTGCTCAGCAGCACCGGCTAACAAGTTTTCTCACCAGAGTCGTTTAATGACTCGTTCTAGGTTTTGAAGCAACCCGAAGAATATCTCAGAGTTACATCCCTTAGAAAACGTACGTTTCGCGATGGCGATTGATGTGCAGTTTTCCGTTTTTGTGAAGAAAATGGACCGAGAAAGCCGTGAGTCGAGTCGAGACGCATTCCGCGAGATTCACCTTGATAGCGATAGTGAGAGCAATGATGATTTTGAAGATACTTTATCATATTTTGACCCAAAATCGACTGAATCTGACAAGGATAGGCCTTCGAGTTCGACTAGTCACTAGTGCATCGTCAGCTCGTTCGATGCCCCCTGTGTCATCTCGACTTCGATCTCGATCGAGAAGCCTTACAACTCGAAGTGGGCGTGGCAGACGAGCCAGCACAGGAAGGCGGAGCACAACAGCTACAACTGATGTTGATGATGATGATGGATGGATTGAGGTGGATTACGGACAAATTGATGATGTTCCTACAAAGTACAATGGCTACATTCACCGGTCAACAGGGTTTGAAAGTGACTGTTCCTGATAACCAAACACCAAAGGATTACTTCGAACTTTTTGTGGATGACAGCATGATTGATCTCATGGTGACTGAAACAAACAAATATGCTAATCAAGCTGCAAAGACTGCCACAGCGTGCTATTACATCAAGTTGTGGAAGATGACAGATCGTGTGGAGATGAAAAAGTTCCTTGCACTTCTCATGGCTATGGGAATCATCGACAAACGGGAGCTTCGACACTTCTGGTCCACTCATCCGATCCTGGAGACACCTTTCTTCCCCAAGGTAACTGCATTTATTATTATTTCCTTGTTTAATCTTCTCTCTCTCTCTCTCTCTCTCTCTCTCTCTCTCTCTCTCTCTCTCTCTCTCATTCCTACAATGTGAATCAATATCAGGCAAGCACACTGCTAATTTGTAAACAAACAAATGATGTCTGCTTTTAGAGGTACTGTGATGGAAATTGAGACTACTCCAGTGTATGATTTGAATATCAGGGCAGTATTGAAAAATAATTTAATTTTGTTTTGTTTTGTTGACTAGTTTTAGTTTTTACTTGCATAACTATAAGAGTAACTGATTTATTTTGTCAGATCATGCCCCGCGATCGGTTCCTTGCTATCCTGACGTTTTGGCACCTTGCTGACAACACACAGATGTCTGCTGCTGATGGAGACATAGTCTTCAAAATCAGGAAGCTTTTCAATCATCTTTGCGATAGATTCCAGGAATGCTACTCTCCAGGATAGAACTTGGCTGTAGATGAGAGCATGGTGTTCCACTCTGTGCATGACTAGTACCAGCGCGACATGCGACGACGTCTGCATGTACCAAATCCTGGAGAAGGTGGGGAAGACTCTGATTCTTGACTTGAGTAACCCTGATCATTAATGCTGCATGACTTTGGGGGTGGGGTGGGTGGAATAATGGATGGTGGAGTTGAGGGTGGGGAGTGGGTGGGTGTTTTCATCATTTACTCAGTATCTGCTTGCCAAACCAGACATTTTCAGTCATTCTGTAGAATAACTGCTTCCCCTCAAGTTGCTGAAGACATGTAGAATTTATGATAGTTATATTTTCTATTCCATGCCCCATCCTGAGCAGATAAGTTGTTCTGTTCTCTGAACATTCATAATTACCAGGCTCATTGTCACTGGATGCTCAGGTCTCTTCATTCAGAATAGATGATCTTATTCTTTGTTGTGCTTTCTATGCTTGTAACATATTGTTTTTGCCTTCTGTGCTAAAAATCTGCAATTTTTCACAATTTTTGGTAGTGTATTTGGTGTTAGAATTACAGTTTGCATGTTTCCCCCATTTATCTCCCTTTTCAAGATGGCTGTATTGTTGTTTCCATGGCAACCTAGAAAAAAATAAGCATGTGAAGTAGTCATCATTTATCTATTGTATCCTCAAGTTTCATGAAGATTGGAGCTCAAATAAGGCAGTTAGAGGCATTTGAGTGTGAACAATTTGTGTGTTACGGGTTGATTTTCACATTTGGGAGTGTATATGTTAAAAAGGTGTTTTCATCACTCAGTAAGCAAGGTAATAACTTTTTGTTGTGCTTTCTGTGCTTGTAACATATTGTTCTTGCCTTCTGTGCTAAAAATCTGCAAATTTTCACCTTTTTTGGTAGTGTTTTTGATGTTAGAATTACAGAGTTTGCATGTTTTCCCCCAATTATCTCCCCTTTCAAGATGGCTGTGTTGTTGTTTCAATGGCAACCTAGAAAAAAATAAACATGTGAAGCAGTCATCATTTATCTATTGTATCCTCAAGTTTCATGAAGATTGGAGCTCAAATAAGGCAGTTAGAGGCATTAGACTTGTTTGAGGGTGAACAATTTGTGTGTTACGAGGTTGATTTTCACATTTGGGGGTGCATATGTTTAGAAGGTGTTCTCATCACTCCGAGGGCTTGATTATATTCTTGGTTGTATTTTCTCTGCTTGGAATATGTCATTCTTGTGTTTTATTGTAATACATTTTTAATTGATAATATTATTTTAGTGTTTTTATGTGGTCAAAAGTACAGAGGCGAGCAGAGGGCCAATTTCAATACCCATCACACATCAGTGAAACTTTGCCTCACAAACTCAAACTTCAACACATGCAGACTTCAAACTTGCTGTGACTTATTCAGAATTAAACAATGTTGCTAGCAAATAATTTTTTTCTCACTAAAATTGATAGTTGTTGAGTTATTTGCATTTGTGTTAGGAATATTGAGTTTTGGGAAACAGAGAAAGTGTGACACATTCCAAAAGGCTCATTTTCAAGCTCTTTTTCACACACACAGAAAGTAAATCCTAATAATTATTTTCTGCCAAAGTTGTTTTTGGGAGACCCTCTTTTCAACAGACTTGCTAAAAAATAAAATTTGTAATCCAAAATAATAATTTTGATGTATAGAGTGTGTTCACAACATTTGTCTAAGACTGACACCATCGTCTTCAAAGGTTAAAATTCCACACAAAGATTCTGTCTTACCCCATGCAATCAGTGTCACTACATGCTACAATGGTTGTATTTCATGGTTAAGTATAAACTTTTGTTTTGACTTGATAAAACCTCGGAGACTATTAAGTCTATCAACACCAAATGTGGCATGATGGTGTATGATGACAAGGCCTCAAAAAACATACATAGTGACTTGACCTTGCTTCAAGGTCAAGGTCACAGGAGCCATAAATGTGGTCTAAAAACAGTCATTTTTCACATTTTCCCAATTTTCTCCCACGTTATTGAGAATGGCGACCTTAGCTACAAGTGGTATATAGGTCAAAGCAAGCCCTATCTTTTGATACCAGTTTGGTTGACCTTGCTTCAAGGTCAAGGTCACAGGAGCTCTTCAAAGTTGGATTGTATACATATTTTGAAGTGACCTTGACCCTGAACTATGGAAGATAACTGTTTCAAACTTAATAATTATGTGGGACACATGTTATACTTTCATCATGAGACACATTTGGTCACATATCATCAAGGTCAAGGTCACTTTGACCCTTATGAAATGTGACCAAAATGGGGTAGTGAACCACTAAAAGTGACTATATCTCATGGTAGAAAGTGCCAATAAGCACCATTGTGCTTCCTATGTCTTGAATTAACAGCTTTGTGTTGCATGACCTTGGATGACCTTGACCTTGGGTCAAGGTCACATGCATTTTGGTAGGAAAAATGTGTAAAGCATTTCTTAGTGTATGATGTCATTGCTAGGTTTAGTCGTTTGACCTTGACCTTGAAGGTCACCTGAAGGTCAAGGTCATGTAAAGGTCAAGGTCAAGCATGTGAGTCGTATGGGCTTTGACCTTCTTGTTTTTGACATGAAGTGGATTTTTCTGCAATTGTGTGACTGCAAAATAATTGTGTGTTGCAAAAATCTAGATATTTGATATATTTTATGAAAAAAATGAAAACAAGTTCTGGGGGTTATTAGTTGTGTACAGACCAAAGTGCTCAATTTTGAGGGAAAACAGCTAAAATCAGATGGTGTGTGTATTTTTATGTTATCAAGTTGTTGGTAAATAGGACTATAGATTATTCAGCTTTGCTGTGGTCTTTTTGTCAGGACTGAAATCACACTCTGCATGTACTTTTAGTGAGGAAAACCATGGCAAGTGGAATTAAGAATGGTGTTAGTGTTGTGAACATCCAAAAACCACAAAAATCAACTTTAAAACTTGGTGGGGATAAAGAATAAAAACCTTCTGGTTAAGTACTACATTGTTGAACATAGACACACTCTCAAGATTCCATTTAGGCACTTTTTAAAATAGAAAAACACACTCTGTTCACAACATTACGCACACATCTGTGTGTATAATGTTGCAAACAAACTTATCTAGCTATATACAGAAGGCCAAACAATGCCAAACCACCATTTCATTCTACATGTATTATTACTATTAACATTCTTGTACAAGAATCAAACCAAAATTTTGTTTTTCTACATCTTTCATGTAGTTCATAACAATACACCATCCAGTTCATAACATTACACCGTCAAAGTACATTTCAAGAGCAACAAATGTTCAATGGCTATTTTAAGTTTTAATGAATACATCAATGTTGACAGAATATTCAGTTTTGTTAAATTGAAATTTTTGGTGATCAGGAACTGTTTCATCACACTTCTTAAAATTGGTTTTGTGTTATGTTGTGAACAAAATGGTGTTATGTTAGGAACAAACACACACTTTTTTTAACTGCACGTAATAAGAGCATGGTGTGCATGGGAAGGAGTGCAAACTGAAGCTGCCTTCTGTCTGCACGCACTGAAACCTTGTTTCTTATTCTGAATTCCAAATTTGTCACATTAACTAAAAAATATCATTTGTCACGGTGTTATGTTATGAACAGAAAATGATAAAAACTTTTGTTTTCGTTGTATGTAATGCAAATTTGTCAATTTTGATATTATAATTTAATGTTTACATTTTTGGATGATCACTGCGTGACTTGGAATATGTGAGTGTGATTATGGTTGCAACAGATGTGTTGAAATGCAAGAAGTGTAACTTTTTTGAAGGGTCGCGGGATCCGAGGTAATTATATAATGCAAGATACATTTCAACATCATTGCTTTGTTTTAGGTTTGTGCATTTGATAGTAAGAATACAATCTAACCACTTTTTAATACTAATGTGCAGTTATTTGATACTTTAAACATTATTTTCCATGACACATTTTATCTTGGTGTAATGTTGTGTACAAAAAAAATAATATCCTCAATGCAGTCTTTTCTTGCTGGTTTAGAGTTTAGTTTTGTGGTTGGAGTAAGAGTACTGGGTCAGTATGTAATGCCACAAGATGCAATATAAAAAATATCCCTTTCAAGAGGTTCCCACAGTGTCTGTTTGAAAGTGACGGTGTTAATGTTGTGAACAGACTTGATCAGTATTTTTATGAATACAACCAAACTAAGCATCACCTGAAATTTGTATGTTGTGTAGTTGATTGTCATGACAAACTCACCATAATCATGCACAATTACTATTATTTCACAAAGTTTATTTTCAAAAACACATGTCACAGCTCTGTGACCAACTCTGTACTTTTGACCATGTTAGAATTACAGAGTTTGCATGTTTTTCCCCAATTATCTCCCTTTTAAAGATGGCTGCATTGTTGTTTCCATGACAACAAGAAAATGAACACCATAGATAGAAGCAATTATCAATTATCTCCTATGTCCTTAAGTTTCATGAAGATTGAAGCTCATACAAGAGAGTTATTGAACACTTTCTAACCTTACCCGGGTTTTTGCATTTTTGAGTTGGCAACCCCAAGTGGGAGCTGCTGCTTTGAGTTGGCTACTTCAGTCAGAAAAGGGTTAACTCATTCGCGTAGTCATTCGCGGCGCGTAGGCTCAATTGAGCCTACCACATTAGCATATTTTTGCCCCCTTACAACAAGGAAATATGGCTTAGGGAACTAGTCTAGTCTTCAATTAGTCTCTGTACTATAGTTTGCCAGCTCACCTGGTAGACCGTTGCACTATTGTTTTGTTAGGTCATGCGTGAACCGGTTTGAATCCGCGCAGAAACTTGTTTGGGGTTGTGACGTACTTGTTCTTTAATCAAATGGCTTGTTTAAATGTCTAGGGGAAGAACTAAAGCACGCACCTTCATTCCTCCATTCAAACTATGGATGGTAATTGTCTGGCAATGAAGCAATGGCAAAACCAATATCAATTCAAAGGAAGTAGTTTAATTTTCAGGATGCATTTACCCGTGAAAGGGAATGGGCGACAAGCGCCACAATACTGCAGCGAATGCAAGTAGAAGCAATCAATTCATTTCAACAACTTGCCGTGAGACATGGAAAAGAAAACAAACAATGGAAAGAAATAGGTCTGCCCGAGCCGAGGTAATTAACTAAGTGTACTTAGCTGACCCTTTCGATGAAATCGTGGAGTTGGAGATGCACGGACTTATACCCCGCGCCTATCGCGCCAGCACAGGGGTTGAAATTGGGGGGAGGGGGGGTCTGAGTGCACCGACATTGCAGCCGGTGACCCGGGAGGAAAATCACCACAGTCGATGAAAACAGTTGAACTTGGCATTCTTTCGTTCTCTCTCTCTCTCTCTCTCTCTCTGGCATTTCTTCTTCTTCTGGGTCGTGTCGAGGGAACTGGCTCCTCCTTCTTCTTCTTCTTCTTCTTCTTCTGAAAGGAGTCGGTCTGCTTTCCAACAAGACAGGCCACCACACTTCAGCAAAGCAAGCAAGCAGGCTGGCAGGCAAGCTGGCTGTTCACCATTCCACCACCCCCTGGCAGAGGGGTTCGCTTCCAGCCGGTTCCGGGCAGGCTGAGGTTTCTCACTAATATCATTCTGCGTTTCTATATGGCCACCGCCAAGTGTAAACCTAACAAGCAGGGCGCCAGCATCTTCACGGACACTGCTTTTGCTGAAAATAAATGTTATGACCCCTCGAACATCCGGCGGCACTTCCTTAAATGCATTCAATGACGTCACCAAGTTCAGTCTGTCCAATCCTCACTGCTCATCCCACTCCACTCTGACTGGTCAGTTCACAAACTGAAAGTCACAGGTTGGTCAGCGTGAAAACGCCAGTGGAGTCCACCACTCATATCACCTTCAAGTCATTCACCTACACAGGGGGTCAATTCTCTACTAACACCGGCTCAGGCTAAAATCTACGGCTCAGCAGACACATGCTAAACATTTTAATAATACTAATAAACAGAAGGCATGAAAATCATTGTCTCGCCACACCTCCCTTCCATAATGAGAAAAATGTTATGGAAATGACATTTTTCACACTTCATAATTCAATCAAAAACAGCCCAAACTCTCCCTAACAACAGGCAGGAACACCTCAAAACTCCTTCTCACTGGTTTAACACCCTAAGTCCAAACACATCACACCACACAACCACCTCACCTGACCATCACACTGGCCCACAAAACTCTCACACTCCACCCATCACATCCCTCTCTCTAAATCTATCCTTTTTTTTCTCTTCCTCCAGTCAAACCATTTTCTCTCCCTGTGGCTCGCCTCTCCGAGACTCACACCACCACATGCAACCTCTCCCATCTCCATTCCTTCCTCTCCCACATCCTCCAACTCCACACCAGTCTTCCCACAAGACTCAATTCCTTCCTCTCCCACATCCTCCAACTCCACACCAGTCTTCCCACAAGACTCATGCTCAACTTCTGCACACTTCCTCTTCCGCCGGGTGGAACACATCAACACCCCACTCTCATCCTCACTCTCCATCACACCTCCGAGCACTAAGGGCTCACAAGGGAGAACTCCATTCCCTTCCTCCTCACACTGACTCTCCTCAGTCAGGCCTACGAGCGCTACAGGCTCTCTCGTCTCACACGAGACACACACAGTCTCCTCAGGAGCAACAACCTTCTCACACCGACTCTCCTCCGCAACAACAACCTCCTCAGCAACAACAACCTCCTCACACTGACTCTCCTCAGCAACAACAACCTTCTCAGCAACAACAACCTCCTCAGCAACAACAACCTCCTCACACTGACTCTCCTCAGCAACAACAACCTTCTCAGCAACAACAACCTCCTCAGCAACAACAACCTCCTCACAAGCAACAACCTCCTCACAGCCCCCCATCAAGGCCATCTTCCGACTCATTATCATACCCACTCCTGAGGCTGAGGGTTCCCACTGCTCCAACACGCCAACCACCGCAGGACCGCGATATCTCTTAAAGGATGCCAACAAAGCTCTCCCCTCCTGATAGGGTCTAGGACTCTCGCACAACGGTCCACTCTCATCAGGCACCACACACAGCTTTCTTGCCGCGGATACACACCGTCAGGTATCTCGTTTCACTCCCACTCTGCAGTCACGACTCCTGTGTCCCATCCTTCCACAACCAAAGCATGTGATACTTTTAATTGGTTGACCCACACTCCTTCGCTCATCCTGCCTCCCTTCCTCCCGACTCTTCCCATGACCACTTCCCACATGAAGCAAATGGTAGTCGTCTGCCAACGAAGCTGCCTGGTCAATCCCCTCTACCTTCCTCTCCCCTAGGTAGACTCGAATCTCATCCGACACAGAGTTCTCGAACTGCTCCATCATAAACACCTGCTTCAAGCGATTCAGATCAGCAGATGCCTCAACAGCCACACACCACCTGTCAAACGTGCCATGCAATCGGTATGCAAAGTCCCTGAACGACTCTCTCTCTCCCTTCTTGCAATTCCGGAATTTCTGTCTATAGGCTTCAGAAGTGAGAGAATACTTCTTCAGAACTTCAGCTTTCAATGTCGCATAATCAGTCTCTTCTTTGGGCAAAGTGGTGTAAACTTCCGCAGCTTTACCAATCAGAACGCTACCCACTATGACAGTCCAATTCTTCCTCTGCCACCTCAAACTCTCAGCTTGCTTCTCAAATGCCGCGAAAAACCCTTCCACATTCATCTCAGAAAACACCGGAACTCCTGTATATCTTCTCAAATCAATCTCACCCTCTCTCTCCCTCCTAACCCTTTCTTCCTCCTCCTTTTCCATCCTCTCTCTCTCCATCTCCACCCTGCTTTTCTCTATCATCAATCTCTCTCTCTCCAACTTCTCATTGTCTACCCTGGCTTTCTCTGCCGCCTCCATCTTCTCTCTCTCCAACCTTTCAGATTCTATCCTGGCTTTCTCTGCCGCCTCCATCTTCTCTCTCTCCAACCTTTCAGCTGCTTCCACTTCCAATCTCTTCTCTCTCTCACTCGCTTCTATTCTCTTCAATTCCACCTCCCTGTCCAAGTTCTTCATTCTCTCAGCTGATTCTATGTCCATCTTGCGCATCTCCCATTCATGCTGCCTTTGTTTTTCCTCATTCGTCTCTCTCTCCCTCCTCCTTACCCCATCTGGATCTATCTTCAGCACATTCTCCTCAGCCTTCCTATCATCCACGTACTTAATCAGAACTTCTTGCATGCCGGCCTTCGAAGTCCCTTTGCTGACATCCAGACCATATCTCTCAATCATCCCTTCCAAACCCTGTTTATCCCAGGACAAAATCTCCGACAACGTCGGCCATTCTCCTTTCTCCGCCATGACTAGTGTATCAACTCCCCAAACACTAAAGAGCAAACTAGCAAACTTCCCACACCAATTACCTACTCAATTCTTAAGAATAGTCAAATCAAATACTAAGCAAGGTCACACAAACAGCAAGGCATGAGAGCAATCAAGGTGAATCGAAAACAAAAATGGCAGTTCAGATCATGTCACAACACTCCCGCTCAAGGCACAGACACTCCAAATTTAGCTATTGAACATGAATCCAGATTTACTTTACTATTGCATTTAGTTCAAATTATCCCGCGACGAAAGACCCCCAAATGTGACGTACTTGTTCTTTAATCAAATGGCTTGTTTAAATGTCTAGGGGAAGAACTAAAGCACGCACCTTCATTCCTCCATTCAAACTATGGATGGTAATTGTCTGGCAATGAAGCAATGGCAAAACCAATATCAATTCAAAGGAAGTAGTTTAATTTGCAGGATGCATTTACCCGTGAAAGGGGAATGGGCGACAAGCGCCACAATACTGCATCGAATGCAAGTAGAAGCTATCAATTCATTTCAACAACTTGCCGTGAGACATGGAAAAGAAAACAAACAATGGAAAGAAATAGGTCTGCCCGAGCCGAGGTAATTAACTAAGTGTACTTAGCTGACCCTTTCGATGAAATCGTGGAGTTGGAGATGCACGGACTTATACCCCGCGCCTATCGCGCCAGCACAGGGGTTGAAATTGGGGGAGGGGGGGTCTGAGTGCACCGACATTGCAGCCGGTGACCCGGGAGGAAAATCACCACAGTCGATGAAAACAGTTGAACTTGGCATTCTTTCGTTCTCTCTCTCTCTCTCTCTCTCTCTCTCTCTCTCTCTCTCTGGCATTTCTTCTTCTTCTGGGTCGTGTCGAGGGAACTGGCTCCTCCTTCTTCTTCTTCTTCTTCTTCTTCTTCTGAAAGGAGTCGGTCTGCTTTCCAACAAGACAGGCCACCACACTTCAGCAAAGCAAGCAAGCAGGCTGGCAGGCAAGCTGGCTGTTCACCATTCCACCACCCCCTGGCAGAGGGGTTTGCTTCCAGCCGGTTCCGGGCAGGCTGAGGTTTCTCACTAATATCATTCTGCGTTTCTATATGGCCACCGCCAAGTGTAAACCTAACAAGCAGGGCGCCAGCATCTTCACGGACACTGCTTTTGCTGAAAATAAATGTTATGACGCCACGAACATCCGGCGACACTTCCTTAAATGTACTCACTGACGTCACAAAGTTCAGTCTGTCCAATCCTCACTGTTCATCCCACTCCACTCTGACTGGTCAGTTCACAAACTGAAAGTCACAGGTTGGTCAGCGTGAAAACGCCAGTGGAGTCCACCACTCATATCACCTTCAAGTCATTCACCTACACAGGGGGTCAATTCTCTACTAACACCGGCTCAGGCTAAAATCTACGGCTCAGCAGACACATGCTAAACATTTTAATAATACTAATAAACAAAAGGCATGAAAATCATTGTCTCGCCACAGGGGTACATTTTGCAATTTCCGTAAATACCTACACGTTTGTTTGCTTTGATAATACAGGTAAACAATAGGAATTAATTTTTGCTGCTCATCTCATACGATGGGGGGGTGGGGTTGGGGTGTTGGGAACACATCACGCATTAGCAACAAGCGCATTCAATCGGCAAGTACATTTCCCTCTACCCCCTTAATATCGATTCACTGCCTATTTTTCTGAGAGGGAAAAATGTACTCACTTGTTGAATGCGCTTCGTTGCTAATGTGTGATGTCGGTGGTGACTTGCGAAGCTTGCCTTTGCCTGAGTGGAGCTTTTTTCTGCCGGTGGTGATGACGTTTGCCACTGCCCGAGTGTGTGATATCCGTGCTGAAAGACAAAGGAAGCATAGTTGTGATTTGATTTTTTTAATGCAGAAATTAGATCAAATACAAATAATTGTTGGTTTTCGGCATGACCGTACGAAATGCCTATGCAAATGCGGTGTGGAATATTGTTTTTCACCCCTTGGTGACACAGCAGAAAGGCTTATTTGTTCCCCACCAATCAAACTTAAGGGGGTAGAGGGAAATGTACTTGCCGATTGAATGCGCTTGTTGCTAATGCGTGATGTGTTCCCAACACCCCAACCCCACCCCCCCATCGTATGAGATGAGCAGCAAAAATTAATTCCTATTGTTTACCTGTATTATCAAAGCAAACAAACGTGTAGGTATTTACGGAAATTGCAAAAGTACCCCAAACAAGTTTCTGCGCGGATTCGAACCGGTTCACGCATGACCTAACAAAACAATAGTCCAACGCTCTACCAGGTGAGCTGTCAAACTATAGTACAGAGACTAATTGAAGACTAGACTAGTTCCCTAAACCATATTTTCCTTGTTGTAAGGGGGCAAAAATATGCTAATGTGGTAGGCTCAATTGAGCCTATGCGCCGCGAACGACTACGCGAATGAGTTAATATCGATTCACTGCCTATTTTTCTGAGAGGGAAAAATGTACTCACTTGTTGAATGCGCTTCGTTGCTAATGTGTGATGTCGGTGGTGACTTGCGAAGCTTGCCTTTGCCTGAATGGAGCTTTTTTCTGTCGGTGGTGATGACGTTTGCCACTGCCCAAGTGTGTGATATCCGTGCTGAAAGACAAAGGAAGAATAGTTGTGATATGATTTTTTTTATTGCAGAAATTAGATCAAATACAAATAATTGTTGGTTTTCGGCATGATCGTACGAAATGCCTATGCAAATGCGGTGTGGAATATTGTTTTTCACCCCTTGGTGACACAGCAGAAAGGCTCATTTGTTCCCCACCAATCAAACTTAAGTCGTCGATATATTGTCCACGCTCGGTTGAAATATGGCAAGATGTTAGACAGAAACTCAAGTCGAACACGAAGGTACAGTTGTAACTATGACCTCGGTCATTGAATATTGATAGACAAGGTCGTTTTATTGGCGGTTGGTTCTTTTCGTAGTAGTCAATAATGCGATTCGAAATTATGCAAATAATGTCAAACATCTGTAATAAAATCAACACTGGAAAAACTCTCCATTGAGAAAATGTACTTTTTTTTAATGGCGACGACTCTTACCATGGAAAGCACGTGCTCGACATCGTACAGTGATAGTTCGCTAGACTACACAGTGCACTTCGTAATTATTTGAGTTTAAATTATGGAGAAATAATTTCAGAGAGTGCATCATCTACTCATATTCTTTGTCAGCAAGTGTGTCAAGTGCAACACCAAAGTGCCAAATAAGGAATTAAAAGTGTATATATAAAATAAATAAAATAAGTGTACTTTGCCGTTCGGAGTTCATACCGTTTGTATTTCTTGACCTCTTTACTAACTGACGTCACAGAACGCGCGTTGCATAGACGCAAAGAAAGCAAGGATGGTGGGAGGAAAAGGCGGGTGTCAACATGTGTCAACAGTTGATAGCCGCAGATGTACAGGCTAACAGATGTTGACATAAGTTGACACCGGCTTTGTCCTTGTTTTTTAACCTTGCTTTCCTCGCATCTATGCAACACATCTTTCTGTCCACACCCAAGGAAGGTAATAATCTGTACCTTTCTTCACCATAGAGACAAAATCACTGACATGGCGCACATCTCTGATCATCCAAATAATATATTTGCACTGAGTGAGTGAGCGAGCGGGCCTGAGTGAGTGGAGTAATGGGAGTGAGTGGAGTGAGTAAGTAAGTGAGCGAACGAATGAGTAAGCGAGCGAGTGAGTGAGCGAGTGAGTGAGCGAGTGATAAAATGAAAGAGTGAGTGATTAAATGAAAGAGTGATTGACTGAAAGAGGGAGTGAGTGATTGATTAAGTGAAAGAGTGAGGGAGTGGGGGAGTGAAAAAGTGAGTGACTGAGGGAGGGGGTGAATGAGGGAGGAAGTAAGCGAGTGAGTGAGCGAGTCAGGGAAGGAAAGAAGGAATACGTTTTACGGTCAATCAGCGTTTAGGCTGTAACACTGTCGACTGAAAGATCGAAAGTAAGTTCAAGTCATCTCTCGATTAACATACTTATTTTTCTTTTACGAATCGCGTACGCAGATGCGGTTGGTCAATTTTGTCCCCCCATCCTACAGGGGGTATCCATGTCTGAATTCGTCACTGAGATAACACTTCTGGCAAAGCGCTAATCTTTGACCAATGCATTCGAACTGGGGTGTATGTGTGTGTGTGTGTGTGTGTGTGTCCGCGTGTGTGTATATGTGTATGTGTGTGTATGTGTGTGTCCGCGTGTGTTTGCATGTGTATGTGTGTGTATGTGTGTGTGTGTCCGCGTGTGTGTATATGTGTATGTGTGTGTGTGTATGTGTGTGTCCGCGCACGCGCGGGTGTATTGTGTGTGTGAGTGTGTGTGAGCATGTGTCTGTGTTTGTGTGTGTATTTGTGTGTGTTCGTGTGTGTGTGTGTGTATTTGTGTGTGTCTTTCTCTGTGTGTGTGTGTTCGTGTGTGTGTGTGTGAGCATGTGCCTGTGTTTGTGTGTGTATGTGTGTGTGTGTGTTCGTGTGTGTGTGTGTGTATTTGTGTGTGTCTTTCTCTGTGTGTGTGTGTGTGTGTGTGTTTTCGTGTGTGTGTGTGTGAGCATGTGCCTGTGTTTGTGGGTGTGTGTGTGTGTGTGTGTGTGTGTGTGTATTTGTCTGTGTCTTTCTGTGTGTGTGTGTGTGTGTGTGTGAGTCAGTGTGTGTGTGTGTGTGTGTGTGTGTGTGTGTGTTGCTGATTCGAGCATTTGTTGGCAAAATTGACATTTCTAAATCGTGTATCTTTTTTATTTTCAACGCCGTCAAGGTCGTCACTCGGAATTGATTCTTTCTTTGGAGTCAGCAAAATCGTAGTAGCTTATGCAGAATGCTGGCAATTTGTCAGAATTTTTGTAACTCCTATTGCACCAGCCACCTGCTTTCAAAAAGAGTTTATTCTTTGGTAACAACTTCAACTAAACTTTTTTTAAATCCGTCTCTTCAGGAATCACTACGTTGGTGATTTTCTTTTTAAATAGATCTTTTCTTTCATAAGAACGCAAAAGACGCATTGACAACATATTCATTGTAATCATCATTGTCATTATTTAAAGAAATAATATTTCATGACAGCTTCAACTAAAACTTTGTCAAATCCAGTTTCTGCACATACTTTCCAACCCATCCTTTCGCCACAAAATGTTATACTGCAGCAAGAACAATAGAGTTCCGAAAACACACTGTTTCTTAGATCATTTGCGGTTTGAGACCTGAGGCTGTAAATGACCTAGCAGTCTCAATCTGTCCTCATTAATAAAATAATACTTAAAAAACAGGTGTACCTACCGACAACATTCTTTTCGCCCATGTTATCATAACCACAATAATTGTTTGCATTATTGTCGTTGTTGTTGTTGTTGTTGCTGTAGTTGTTGTCGTTATTAAGACCCAATCATACTTTCAGATTCCCCTGGGAAATCTATAGCATCAACAACGAACGGCAAGGGACAGAGAGAGAGAGAGATAGAGAGGGGGGGGGGAGGGCGGGGGGCGGGGGAGAGAGAGGGATGGAGAGAGAGAGGGGGATAGAGAGGGAGAGAGAGAGAGAGAGAGAGAGAGAGAGAGAGAGAGAGAGACGGACGGATGGACGGACAGACAGACAGACAGACAGAAAAAAAAGAAAAAAAAGAAACAGAGCAAAGATTATAACCTATAATCTTTGAACAGAGTAACAGAGCAAAACAGTAACAGAGTAACAGAGAACGAACGAACGAACGAATGGTTTATTGATCAGGCGTCCAGCCCTTTTCAATTAAGTAACAGAGAGAAACAGAGTAACAGAGAGAAACAGAGTTACAGAAACAGAGTAACAGAGAGAAACACTATAACAGAGAGACAGGGGGACAAAGACACAGAGAGAGAGAGCCACAGAGAGAAAGTGGCACAGAGAGGGACGGAAACAAAGGAAGAGAGAGAGAGAGCGAGAGAGAGAGAGAGAGAGAAGAGAGAGACAGAGAGAGAGAGTGACAGAGAGAGAGAGAGACAGAGAGAGGGGGGGAGAGACAGAGCGAGAGCAAAAGGGACAAAATGAGAGACAGACACAAAGACAGACACTGACAGAGAGACCTACCGCGACACCAGGTGGGGTTGCAAGAGGCAGGACAGTTGCAGGCCATCCAGGCAGTGTACTTGTGGCAGCCCATCCCCCCTGCCCAGTAGCTGCAGTAGCGCTTGGTGTCCTCGCACTCTCCTGCCACTGATATGGGAAAAGAAAGAAACAATGTATGAATGATGAATTGCTCAATGGATGGATGGATGGATGGATGGATAAATGGATGAATTGATGGATGGATTGATGGATGAATGATTGATGATTGGATGATTGGAGAGATGACAAGGAATGACAGACAAATGACAGAGGAATGACAAAGGAATGACACATGAATGACAAAGGACTGACAAAGGAATGACAGAGGAATGACAAAGGAATGACAAAGGATTGACAGACGAATGACAGAGGAATGACAGAGGAATGACAAAGGAATAACAAAGGATTGACAGACGAATGACGAAGGAATAACAAAGGATTGACAGACGAATGACAAAGGAATGACAAAGGATTGACAGAGGAATGACACAGGAATGACAAAGGAATGACAGACGAATGACAAAGGATTGACATATGAATTACAGAAGAATTACAGTGGAATGATAGAGGGACGACAGTGGAATGACAGAATGATTGAGGAATGACAGGAATGATAGAGGAATGCCAGAAATGACCGGAATGACGGAGGAACGACAGAGGAATGACAGAAAAATGACAGAGAAATAACAGAAGAATGATAGAGGAATAACAGAAGAATGATAGAGGAATGACAGAGGAACGACAAGGGAACGACAGAAAACGACAGAGGAATGACAGAAGAATAACAAGAGAGCGACAGAGAAACGACAGGAACGAGAGAGGAATGACGCAGGAATGACACAGGAACGACACAGGAACGACAGAGGAATGTCAGATGAACGACAGAGGAATGACAAGAAAACGACAGAGAAACGACAGGAACGAGAGAGGAATGACACAGGAACGACACAGGAATGACAGAAGAACGACAGAGGAATGACAGATAAATGACGCGTCACCTCCTAGAAGTAGCCAGGACGCCAGCCATGCCCACCACAGGAAGTGGCCTCTGACCGTTCTGCGCATGTCTGCAATAGGAGATGCAGAAATTGCGGAAGCCAGTTTTTTTTTACGGAAGGTGAACTGTGTTTTAAACAGGTACCATACACACATCAACAATTCGTTGAAAAGTCCCGCTTCACCGCTACACAAAGTAATGTGGCATAGCGATCTTTCTTGGGGATGGATAAGGAACGCTGTGACAGTTTGTTGGTGTACGTCGACGAGTTCAGTCTTCAAGGGTGGTTGGACTGTACGGTTGGATCTGAATGGTCTGTCCCCGTCCCCATGCCTCAGGTAGCCTTAACGGCTGCTTGGGGCCGCCCCTGGATCAAATAATAATAATAATAATAATAATAATAATAATAATAATAATAATAATAATAATAATAATAATAATAATAATAATAATAATAATAATAATAATAATAATAATAATAATAATAATAATAATAATAATAATAATAACAATACTAATAATAATGATAATGATAATAATACAGACTACTTATACGCCCATACCTTCCCTAATAGGCAAGCTCATGGCGTTTACAATGAAAAGTCTACATTCATACAAAGCATTCCCACACTCGCACACTGTACAGTTGAAACAAAAAAGATATAAATATAATACAACTTCTTAACCTAGCAGGCAATACACAAAAACACGAAACATTAAAGAGGCGCGTTGTGAGGCACCTCACTGCTCGTTAGGAAAGACTGACCGGAACAGGTGTGCCTTAAGGGGAATTTTGAACTGGGACATGGAGTCAGAGTGACGGACAGGGAAAGGTAGGCTATTCCACGTTACAGGGGTGATATAAGAAAAAGCTCGCTGTCCTTGGAATGATAATGATAATGATAATGATGATAATGATGATAATAATAATAATAATAATAATAATAATAATAATAATAATAATAATAATAATAATAATAATAATAATAATAATAATAATAATAATAATAATTAAGTTTATTTACGCACATACCTTCCCTTGACAGGCAAGCTCATGGCGTTTACAATCCCAAGAATCAACACTCATACAACCACTCAACACCACATTCCTACAAAAACTCACACACTACACACATAGAAAAAAAACTAAAACTAAAATCCAATAGAACAAACTATACAATATACACAGCACTTGCAGGCAATGTCAAGTAAGGCGAAGCAGCTCAGGGGGAAAGGCGGATCGGAAGAGGTGGGTCTTTAGAGCACTTTTGAACTAGGGCAGAGTGTCAGAATGACGGACTGAGAGAGGAAGACTATTCCAGGTTACAGGTCCAATATAGAAGAATGCACGCTGTCCTTGAGTTTTCTTGTTACGGCGGGGGACCTTAAGTATTCTAGAGTCAGCAGCTGAGCGTAGAGATGTGGAGGGCGTGTAGACTGTAAAAATTTATGTAAGAGCGTGTGGTGAGGTGTTGTTGATGGCCTTGAATCACACAGAAGCAAGTTTATAATCTATCCTCTGAGAGATGGGGAGCCAGTGAAGTGTATGGAGGAGTGGAGAGACATGGGTACGCTTAGTTAGTTAGTTAGTTATTCCCTTAAGTTCCTTGTGGAGCATAGGGCCTCAGCAACAGTCCTCCAGCGTACTCGGTTCTGGGCAACCTTCCTCAGCTCTCCCCATGACAGGTTGCAGCTTTTCATCTCTTCCTCGCAGGATCGCCTCCAGGTGGTCTTGGGCCGACCAACTCGTCTCTTGCCCTGAGGATTCCACTGTAAGGCCTGCCTTGTAATGTCATGTGAAGGTTTTCGCAAGGTGTGTCCGATCCACCTCCACTTCCGCCTTGCGATCTGCTGTCCAATGGGATCCTGTTTTGCCTGCTTCCACAAGTCAGTGTTCTTGACTTTTTCTGTCCATCTGATCTTAAGGATGTTACGGAGGCATCTGTTTATGAAGACTTGGAGCTTGGTGGTCAGAGTGTTGATAACTCTCCAGGTCTCCGAGCCATAGAGGAGGACGGACTTGACGTTGCTGTTAAATATCCGGAGTTTTGTGTGGGTAGAGAGGGATGTTGATCTCCAGACTGGTCTCAGAGTATTGAAGGCATATCTGGCTTTCCCGATTCTGGCTTTGATGTCCTCATCAGAACCGCCTGTTGTTGAGACGACACTGCCCAGGTAAGTAAAGGAGTCCACCTCTTTGAGCTCCTTATCTCCCAGGGTAACAGGCTTCTGCTGCTTCTTGTTCACGGCCATGGTCTCTGTCTTTTCCAGGTTGACCTGTAGACCAGTCTTCGCTGCTTCTCTGGCAAGGTTGTTTGTCTTCTGTTGCATGTGTTGATAGCATTGGGACATCAGGCACAAGTCGTCTGCAAAGTCGAGGTCGTCCAAGGTCTGCGTTAGGGTCCACTGGACTCCGGTCCTGCCTGTTCTGGTTGTCTCTCGCATGACCCAGTCCACCACGAGCAAGAAGATCATCGGCGACAGCAAGCATCCTTGACGGACTCCTGTCGTCACCTCAAATTCCTCTGTCAGCTTGCCGCTGTGGATCACCTGGCACGTGGCGCCCTCATACAACTGCTGGATCATGTTGACATAGGCTGGCGGGATTCCATAGTGATGGAGGAGTCTCCAAATGGTCTCTCTGTCAACGCTGTCAAACGCCTGGCGGAAGTCAATAAAGTTCAAGTACAACGTTGACTGCCACTCCAGGGACTGCTCTAGAATAATCCTGAGCGTAGCAATCTGGTCCGTGCATGACTTGTCCTTCCTGAAGCCAGCTTGTTCTGGACGAAGTCTTTTGTCTACAGCATCTTTCAGTCGATCCAGGATGATGCGTGTTAGTACTTTACTTGGCACTGACAGTAGCATGATGCCGCGCCAGTTCTTGCATAGTCCGAGATCTCCTTTCTTTGGGAGTTTCACCAGCTGTCCTTTTTTCCAATCCGCTGGGACTCTTCCTTCTGTCCAGACTTTCTGCAGTAAAGGCAGCAGCATGGTTGCTGTGATGGAAATGTCTGTTTTGAGTGCCTCTGGTGGAATTCCGTCCGGTCCGGCTGCTTTGTTGTTTTTGAGCGCCTTCAGGGCCTTCTGAATTTCTGTTTTAGTTGGGGGGTTGGTGGTAACTCCCAGTGGAGTGTCCGCAGGAGGGATGACTGGTCTTTCTGATGGCTGGAGTCGGTTGAGAAGGTCCTTGAAATGTTCAGCCCATCGTTTTCTCTGTTAAGCAGAGTGCCAGGGATGCCAGCGAGAAGAGAGTTTTCATAGTCGAGACGAGACAGAACAAGTGATGTGATGAGCGTTTTGGTGGCCTGCTGAGAAAGATAATGACGAATGGTACTAATTTTCCTTAACTCATAATATGCTCACTGACAGACTTTATTGACATGAGCTCTCATTGACAGATCATCGTCAAACATGACGCCTAAATATCTAACAGACTGATAGAAGACGATGTCACTGTGACCAATGGTTAGTTTGAGGGCCTGATCCGATTCGCCTCCGCCGCCCACCAGGAGTGCTTCAGTTTTTGAGTCACTGAGTTGAAGCTTGTTCAGGGTCATCCACCGTTTCACGTCAGAGATATAGTGTTTGCTGGTAGAAATAAGAGACTGGATTTGACTGGGATGGGAGGAGTACTAGAGCAGAAGCCCCCTGTGGGTTGGGGGTCACAAGAATGAACCCACCGCATCTCCCTACGAGGTTTGTAAATGGCGAAAAACTAGGGACATCGTGACTTAATCTGCGTTTACTCTAGACTATTCTGGTGGTTTTCGTGCTTAATGGCTTTGCATAGCCTACAAATGCTGACAGGCTGTATAACACTATCCACCATCGACAAGAGCCAAGTAGACAGGGGTTTCAGCTGATGGATGGACGGACGGATGGACGGACAGACGGACGGATGGACGGACAGAGGGACGCAGGGACGGAGGGAGGGAGAGAGTTAGTTTACGGCCTATCAGCCTTTGTAGGCCATATAAGGCCATTTCAGTACGAAAATCACAAGCAAGCGAAAATCAAGTTACGATGTCCCTACTCATTCGCCTCTAAGAGGTGAATCGCGTAGAGAGACGCGGTGGGTCTGTTCTTCTTCTTCTTCTTCTTCTTGTCGTTCGCAGCGGCTATACGGTCAATCCGGCATGGGTGATGAATGACGTCGTTTTCTCCAACTCGTCGCGACTGCCATATAGTTTGGTCTGTAGGGGAGTTGGTGACGGCCACACTTCCTTCCTTTCTTCTTCACGTAAGAGACAACTCCGGAGGATGTGTTCCGCTGTTTGGTCTTGCAGACAACATGCGCATGTTGGTGATGGTGCCAGCCTGGACTTTGGTTCATGTGAGCATTGAGCGTGTTGTGGCCGACGCGCAGCCTGATAAGGACGACCTGCTGCTCTCTGGACATCAAGTGGTAGTCGTCTCCGTTTGTCCTCGGCCTCATCAATGCCTTGATGATGGTCTTTCGCTCACTATAGCTGACACTATTTTCAAGTTGTTCTTCCTGGGCTCCTTCTTTCGCCAGCTCGTCTGCCCTTTCGTTCCCTGGAATCCTACAGTGGGCTGGTATCCACTGGAGAACAATTCTTCTGGTTTGTCCGACCTTCTGAAATGCTTTGGTCAGCTGGAGAGTTTTCCGTTCTCTAGGGTCTGGAGGACTGATAGGGCGTCTGAGAGGAAGACTACTTGGTAGCATGGGTCTGGGGAAACCTGAACCATGGAGGCCAACCTACAGGGGGAGCCAGTATAGAAAAACGCCCTCTGTCCAAATCTGCACTTGGTTGCTTTCTGCTGTTTTAGCAGGAAAGCTGAAGAATGCTGTAGGTCACGCACCACTCGGAACCGTTTGCAAGTAAAGCCGAGTTTACAGTGATAATGCAGCAGAGTGTTATACAGTCAGACGCAGTTGTTGGCACTCTCAACTTTAGCGTGCCCATTTATGAAAAAATGAATAATCAATGCAACATTTGCTCATTGTGCCATTTTATAGTTGTTGGAAAGCTAGCACGCTTTGATCCCAATATCCTCGGGGCAAGGAGGGAAGTGGAATTGGGCAAAACCAGGATGAGCTTTCTTTATAAAAAATAGTATCTAAATCTTGGCACACAAAAATTCGAGAGTGCCCAGTTTTTGCATGATTAAGACGACATTGTCCTCCTGCAGACGCAAGAAAGAAGCATTTATCAGTGGATTTAAAACAGGAAGTTAGCAAAGTATAATGCAACGATACTTCAGCTTTCTGAATCAAATGAATATTTAATGGCTCCAGTGCACGGTATCGGATTGATAAGGTTTCGTTACTGGCGGACACAGAGCGAAGGATCCAGGCATTTGAGTCCAAGTGCCTCCGAAGACTGCTCCGCATCTGCTACTTGGAGCACAAGACGAATGAGTTTGTGCGGAACTTGACAGCAGCACTTGTTGTAGGAACACAGGAACCCCTTCTGGCGACCGTCAAGCGACGCAAGCTGGCCTGGTTTGGCCACGTCACCAGGCAGGACTCCCTGTGCAAGACTGTACTTCAGGGCACACTAGAAGGCGGTCGTCGCCGTGGTCGACAGAGAAAGAGCTGGACGGACAACGTCAAGGAGTGGACGGCCCTCCCCATGAAAGAGCTGCTCAAAACAGCCACCAACAGACCTGAATGGCGGAGGATCTCCGTGTCGTCGTCCTCATGTCCCCCCGACGGGACGGCCAGAGCGGCCAAGGGAATGAGATGAGATGAGATGAGAAGGTTTCATACCTATCAGCCTTGGTAGACTACTAACTGTCACAGGTCACGAAAACTCAAAGGTCAGAGGTGGTGTTCCTGGAAGCCATCATAACGCAGCATGTGCGACCTTCTCATGGGACCAGCGACGCCTTTCGTTTTCGTTAAAACACTTAAGAAGAGCACACACACACATACACATAAACACAAACACACAAACACACGCGCGCGCGCACACACACACATATACACAAAACACACACACACACGCGCGCGCGCGTACACACACATATACATGCACGCAAACACGCACGCACGCACACAATCTCACACATACGCAGGAACACACACGCACAGACACACACACACACAAACATACACGCACACAGACACACACACACGCACGCACACGTATAGACACACGCACACACACACACACACACACACACACAATATCACACACACATGCAGACACACACTAATACATACACACATACACACACATACATAGATACACCGACAAAGACAATATATCTCTCACTTTCTCTCTCTCTTTCTCTCGCTCTCTCTCACACACACACATACAGACACACACTCTCTCCCTCCCTCCCTCCCTCCTACCCTCCCTACCCTATCTCTCTCTCTCTTTCATCTCTTTCGCTCTTCTTTCTCCACTCTCTTTCTCTCTCCCTCTCTCTCTCATATATATATATATATATTATATATATATATATATATATCTCACACACACACACACAACGCACACACACACACACACTTACACAACACACACACACACACTTACACAACACACACAGAGACACACGAACAGAAACCTCTCTCCTAGTTCGGTCTACGACTCTCGATACATAGTCTACTCTCTGCTGTCTCTCTCTACGTCTATCTCTCGCACTCTCTTCTCTCCCTCTCCTCTCCATCTCTCTCTAGTCTCTCTCTATCTACTTCTCTCCTCTCTCATCTCTCTCTCTCTCTCTCTCTCTTCTCTCCCTCTGAATACTCTCATCAGCAAACTCCAATCTTACTCCTCCATACTCTCTTCCTTACCCCCCCCTCCCCAACGCCAGCATCAACCCCTCCACCCCGTCTTCTCTCTATCTCTCACATCTACTCTATACTTTCCTCTCGATCTCTCTCTCTAGATCAATCTCTGTCCCCTCTCCCATCCACCTGCCTCGCTCTCCTCTCCTGCTCTCTCTTCTCTTCCAAGGCATGTGTCTGTCGACAGAATGCGGTTCCATTGGGGACTCCACTTGCATGGAAGTCTCGCAATGAACACACATCTGGTCCAAATACACAAGCATGGAGTCTCCAATTAACACACTCTCTTTCTACAGACACATGCATGGAGTCCCAATGAACACACTCTGTCTACAGACACATGCATGGAGTCCCAATGAACACACTCTGTCTACAGACACATGCATGGAGTCCCAATGAACACACTCTGTCTACAGACACATGCATGGAGTCCCAATGAACACACTCTGTCTACAGACACATGCATGGAGTCCCAATGAACACACTCTGTCTACAGACACATGCATGGAGTCCCAATGAACACACTCTGTCTACAGACACATGCATGGAGTCCCAATGAACACACTCTGTCTACAGACACATGCATGGAGTCCCAATGAACACACTCTGTCTACAGACACATGCATGGAGTCCCAATGAACACACTCTGTCTACAGACACATGCATGGAGTCCCAATGAACACACTCTGTCTACAGACACATGCATGGAGTCCCAATGAACACACTCTGTCTACAGACACATGCATGGAGTCCCAATGAACACACTCTGTCTACAGACACATGCATGGAGTCCCAATGAACACACTCTGTCTACAGACACATGCATGGAGTCCCAATGAACACTCTGTCTACAGACACATACATGGAGTCCCAATGAACACACTCTGTCTACAGACACATGCATGGAGTCCCAATGAACACACTCTGTCTACAGACACATGCATGGAGTCCCAATGAACACACTCTGTCTACAGACACATGACATGGAGTCCCAATGAACACACTCTGTCTACAGACACATGATGGAGTCCCAATAAACACACTCTGTCTACAGACACATTGATGGAGTCCCAATGAACACACTCTGTCTACAGATACAGACATGGAGCCCCAACGAGTACAGATCAGAGTTAGGTGAGGCAGTGATTTCAGGGCAACAAAAAGGGGACTGAAGGATTTCAGAGAAACTCACTCCAACACGCGTGTTAGCGATAGAACATGACGACACCGGGAAGAAAAGGAGGCAGCGTGCGGCAAGCAAGGCCTGCAGAGTTACCTCCCCTTACATATATTCTGCACGCGCCTTCCATTTCACTCCGTGTCGTCACAGAGCGTCCTCCTTGTCTGTCCGTGGGTTGCGGTGCAGGAGATGACGTCTGCACTGACGACACGTCGACCTCTTGTCTCCTGAAGTGGACAGTCATCAGTGGCACCAAGGCTCGCAGTTTCCAGTACACTTTCTCTGGCATCACGACTGGCCTCTAGATTCGCCACTGCACAAAACTCACTGCGTGGTCAAGGGGGAGACAACTTCTTACAAGAGTTACTTCCCTTGCATCAGCGTTTGCTTTCGTTCGTCGAAGGTTTGTCAGCCAGCGATTCCATGAAAAAGAGTACATTGAAACGTGGA